>KN838647.1:12324-72146 GCA_000827195.1 Laccaria amethystina LaAM-08-1
CCCCCCCCTCCTCCCCTCCCTACCTCAGGTCATGGCTTCAATTCCCGGTGCCCCCTTGTGCCTCAGACTTATTTAATTTCACCCAATATTACAATATATGCAAAAAAAAATGGAAGTTCCAAACTGTCTACATTCAAATTATAATGAAAAAAGATTGAACTGAATTGAACTGAAACTATGGATCAGTGAGACAATTTTAAATTTAAGCATGCCACTGGTCAATGTGTTGATGAAATACAAGCAAGGTCATTTTTGACATTGGAACAATGTCAAACTCTAATAAACATTTTCTGATGCAGTTTGGGGGCGTGGTGAATAACAGACTTCATATATCATGAACCAAGGTACGATTTCACATATATCGTCTGTCTAGGAGAGACTACGTGTTCATGGTGTCACGATTATCTCACCATCAGAGAGACCTCTGAATCTAGCACTTGTTCTTTAAAAGGCTGAGCACCGCTTTTAAAAATCGGCCTCCTTCGAATGTCCATGGGACAAGGAAAAGGTCCCAGCGACAGCGAATATGCTGGCATCAAGCCATGACAGTCTTCACCGCAACTGTACTAATAACGATGTTATCCACAATTGCGCGTTCCCTACTTATGTTCCCCTTTGATTCTTGTACCGCCACTTCTCCGATAAGTTTATGATACTGGGTGATATTAAATAGGACGTCAAAGGTATAGCGATTGATCGCACCTTTTTGATTGGAGACCAATCAGTGATATTCTTAAGTTCAGAAAAAGGAACCATTTTCCCCAAAACAACTTCTTCCATGAGTTCCTGGATCTTCGCGGAATCGAGGTTTGCTTCGCCTACCCTCACGACGATGAGATCCGTTGTGGTGTCGGAAACGCCATACCGTCGCAAGGCTTCAGTAATCTGCGATGCGCAAAGTTCATCTTTGGAGACATAGGCCGATTAATGAAAGCTTACATTATTAGTCGGGTTGAGAGCCCACAAAATTTCGGAATGCACAGATTTCGTTCTAATTGCTCCCTGCGAGTCAGCAAGTATGGCCTGAGAAATCGCGGTTTGTAGGTGAAGTCGACCCGTTATCTAGGACCATTCAGGTTGAAAATCGCAGTCAAGATCCGTGTATATGATAGGCGACCAACAAGACGGGCATCGATGAACGCAAAATTCACTGCTTCTCGTTCTTGATCGCCATCGGCGCCTTCAATCGTCGCCGCCGCAATAATACGTTTCCTCAACGCCTGAGAATTCTTGACATCTCTGAAGAGCGCGAAGTGGGCCACAGATTGGCTGCTGTGATGGTGGGGGAAATGAAAGAAATCCATATCCAAGGTCACATGGTGACGTCTCTCTGGCAGACGTTTCACTGGCAGGCGCCTCAACAACGTCAACGTACCTTTCCCTTCACCCAAAGTACATAACGATGCTCTTCCTTTCAGTGATTCGAGACTTGCCAATCTCCGTCCTCGTCACATCCTTCGCGCTCGCTTCCTCAGCACTTCCAACCGTGCGGACCGCTGAACTCACACCTAACACTTTCAAAGAGTCGACAGCGAATGGACTATGGTTTGTCGAGCATTTTTCGCCTCATTGCTTTCACTGCCGCAACTTCGCACCGACATGGGAGAAGCTGGTCGTTGATATGGAGAAAGAGACGCCCAGCGTGAACCTCGCACAGGTCAATTGCTTGCTTTACGGAGGTGCGCAACTGTTGGCCCCGTATTATATCTCATGAGTTGAACGGCGGGGGTAGACCTTTGCGACCAGAATGGCGTCAAAGGGTATCCTACGATATTCATGTACGAGGCGGGCAAACAAATCGAGGAATATAACGGCAATCGAGACCTTGACGACCTCAAAACGTTTGTCAAACGACACGCCAAAGACACGCCACCATTATTGAAACCACCGACTGTCGTCCGACCACCCGCAGCGGCTGCACCTAAACCTAAAACATCTTTAAACGTTGACGGCGAGGTCCTGGAACTATCCGACAACATCTTCTCGTCCACACTTGATCAAGGGCCTGCCTTTGTGAAATTCTTCGCACCTTGGTGTGGGCACTGCAAAAAGCTTGCGCCGCTATGGAAGAAGCTGGCGAGGCATATGCAGAACAAGGTCACTATTGCCGAGGTTAACTGTGACGAACACAGCGCCCTATGCAAGTCCCAAGACATCAAAGGTTACCCAACCCTCGTGTTCTTTTCTAATGGTGCTCGGTCAGAATACAATGGAGGCCGCAAATTGGATCAGCTAAAAGAATTTGCTGAGAAGGCTTCCGAAGAGTGCGCCTCATTCTCCCCGTTTCAAATTCTCATCCTGACCATCATTCAAGTGTCGTGCAGCCACTCGAAAAATCTACAGATCTTGAGGCCCATGTCGCTAAAAACAAGGTGGTCTACCTCCTTCTCCACTCAGAACTCGACACCGGAATTCTTGTACGTAGCCATCATTTCTTTCCACACCTAAGCTGAAACCTCACCAGGATAAAATCCGCAAGGATGCGGCCGTGCTCCTTGGCACACCAACAATCTACAGTTCCTCATCGCCAGACCTCCTCCTTAGATATAACATTCCCTCTTCAGTCTCCTGGTCACTCGTCGCTCTCAAAGATCACGACTCTCAAACCCCCTCATCGATCTTCCATGGCAGCTCCACCAGCACGCACGAAAAAATTAATGCCTGGCTGCTCTCACACCGACTACCCACGACGCTGGAACTCACTCAAGACACCTTCCAAGCAGTGATGAACGCACCTCATACGCCTCTGGTGATGATCGCCGCTTCCACAAGTAAAACACAGGACCTCATCGAGGAGCGATTCCGAGACGTTGCAAAGAAGTGGCGTCTGAGGACAGGGGGAACGGGGGTGTTCAAGGGGCGAGAGGTGGTGTTTACCTGGATGGATATAGGAAAATGGTCGGATTGGATGAAGAGCATGTATGGAGTTAAGGTCTCTGGGCAACAGGAGGACGAGGTGACTGATGATTTGGATAATGTCAAGATTGTTATTGCCGATCATAAAGTACGTCCCGTGCGCCTGTTTTGGCCGGGTTACAAAGCTAACAGGTTTGCAGCGACTGATATACTACGATGTGGATCGTTCTGGAGCCCCCATCAAATTCAGCTCTTCCGCGAGCATTTTCTCAACGGTTGAGGATGCTGCGTCGGGGAAACTGAGCTATAAGAACTCGGAGAACTTTGTGGAACGATTGGCGAGGGTATGGTTTTCCATCTCTTCCTCATTTCCGTCATTAACCAACCCCACTGTAGTTCCTGAGCAACAAAATGCTCGGTATGCAGGACTATGTAGTCTCGTATCCCTTCCGTGCCGCCTTCTTCCTCTTGGTCGGACTGGGTGTTATCTTTTGGGTGCTTCACCGCATCGTTAGCAATGACGTAAATGCAGACTCAAGAGTGGACCACAAAACGGGCAAATCAAGTCGGTTGGATTAACTTTGCGTTAGCGTTGTATTATAGGCATCTTTATTTAGTTAATTGAATAGTTGGACTTTGTGGCAATTCGCGTTTATGATATACAGTATTTTATCTTAGTTGAGTGATGAGTGAGTCGATTTGCGTCTGGGGTAGAACCGCAGCTGATTTCATCCATTTCCAAACTCGATACCAACTCCTCAGTTAACCCTGTTTCTGCGCAAGCAGCGCAGCGAGTTCAAGCAACTTGTGCATATCGAAATCGTCCGCCCTAGGGGGCCTAGGGGGCATCACTTCCTTCGGAAAGTCCACGTCAACCATAACATCCTTCTTCGGGCCAACCTGTACCGCACAAGTAGTAAGCACGCATCTCACGGCACACCAAATCTCACGTCTGACAACCCACCATAATGGGAAAATGAACAGACTGCCCCCTCCCCGGCACATAATCCTTCAACACCGCGCTGAACCTCCCCAGTTGCTTCAAACACCCCAACGCATGGTCTATCTCTTGCCTCGACACTTTACCAGGGTTCCCTGGTGGCTTTCCCGCCATATCCGCTTTCAGCACCCTCTCCCACGTCTCGCCGTACTCCTTCCCAAGCTGTTTCCGGAGCATCGTCTCCTCCACCTCTCCCTCCGTCACACTTCGCTGTAAGACTCTGTACATATACAGCATAGCGCTGTCCACCCCCTGCTCAGCGGACAGCCCCATCATCACCCTATTCCGCATGGTGATGAACGCAGCTGCGCCGTGGGGTGTGTCCAGCGATACGCCGTTGAGTTCTTCGTATCGCGAGTTTTTGTCTGGGGGGAGGAGGAGGACGTAGTCTTTCGTTGGGTAGTTTGTGAGGTACTCGATCTGGCGGATGAGGTGGGGGGAGCGGGGGTAGGCTTTGGGGATGTCGGGCCGTGGGGAGATCTCCACGTCGTATGTTGAGAAGGGGACTACGTCGTTCAGGGCCTGGGACACGTCTATGGAGGTGTTGGTGCTAGCAAAGCAAAAGGGGAAAGAACGGCGTACCGTATGGTTTACCGCATTCGAGTTTGTGTGTTTTCCATGCGGCTTTTTGGCACGCCCTGCCGGAGGGGATGTTAGTATTTTCTGGCCAGGGAAGGTTCACTTACTTGTTACAGTAACGAATCTCACGTCCAATCGCTTTGCATTTCGTGCATGCGGGCATCTTGCCGGTCACATCCTTCTGTTCATATTTCGAGCATGCAGAGCAAAAAAGTACCATCTCTTTTCCCTTCTGCATTTCGTCTCGCTGCCATTGATTGGCGAGTTTTGGGCCGACGAGGTGGTTCATCATGGGCTTCATTTTCTCGAGGGTCTCCTTCGTCTTGAAATGTTCGTTTGATAATTTTAAGCGTTTGATTTTTCGGCCGTTGATGGGTATAAGAACGTGTAAGCAGAAACTCGCTGTATGGACTTTAACGACAGAAACAGAAACATGAAAAAGGGGGGAGCACGTACAAATATGATACGTCCTCATCAGCCTCCTCAATCCCAACAGTACTCTGCGACTCTTACAAGGATCATCATCCCCCATCCACCCAATAATCTTATCATACCTCGGATTCTCCAGAATGAAAGGCTGCGTCGGCGGCGTCTGATTATTCTCCAATAAGAATATCTGCAGCAGCTCAATGAACCCCTTCCCATCCCCGCGCATCAACTGATCAGAAGACAGCTCAGGACAATCCGTCTTCCCAATTAAGCTCCCCATCGTTAGGTTCTCATCCTGCTCTCTGTGCGCCTTAAAGATATGCATCTCCTGGTCGGCTTTACCCATCTTAATCCAGGTATTCTCGAAATCCTGTTGTGTGAGGTATTCCATTGCGATTCGCGAGAGCTGCAGTTGCCTGGTACACCCTATCCGTCGCACATTGATGATCTCCTGCAGGACATCGTCGTTCATCATGCCTTCAAAGAATGACTCGCTTTGCCCGCGCTGGAAGTCGCGTGGAAGTGGCTGCGAGGGGTCGAATCGTTTTTTGGCGATCGCATCGGTCGCCTTTACCCAAGCTGGTGTGTCTGTTTCGCAATCTGGGAGGTCGTAGATGTCCCCGAGGAGCTCTGGAGGAAACATTGGGATGCTGCATTTCTTGTCGCGTGCCATTATGAGAAGATACAAAACTGGGCAAGGATGAAGGAAAAAACAAAGAGAACGGACAGCGCTTACACATCAATCATCAGCTTACGAATAGTGACGCTGGCGGAAGAATGTTTCGTTATCCTTCAATGTCGCCACCAGCTGGTTTCAACGTGTTTTGGTGCAACTGACCCTATCGGGTTTGAGAGCGTTTAGAGACTTGAAACTTCGGCTCCTGAATTCAATCGTCTCTGTTCTCTTTGGAGTGGGTCAAACATTGACCTTCAGGTGTGGTCAATCCCCAGATTCCCCACAACTTCCAGATACCTAACTCCCACCACCGAAGAGACGGGAAAACGAGGACGTATACTACCGATGGAATCTAAACCTCAAAGATGGGTGCGACAATCGACAGATTCCCCACAACTTCCAGATACCTGACTCCCGCCACCGAAGAGACGGGAAAACGAGGACGTATACTACCGATGGAATCTAAACCTCAAAGATGGGTGCGACAATCGATGGGAATGGAGGGAATGCGATCCTTGATAAATCTATAAGAGCAGGTGCCGACGGCCTTGCTGTGTCTCTGTAGTGTCACAGTAGGGCGTTTTCCTGCGTTTTCCTGTGGTTTCGGTATCTCAACTATTCAGCTTGACAGCCCTTGCCACGATCTTGATCGATCTGTTATAGGTTAGTGGACAGCCGGCGTCTGACTAGATCTCGGGTAACCGTTACCGAATTTTTACAAGAAGTGAGCTTGTTTTAGATCTCCTCTCCTATCCTTTGCAGCTCTGCGCAGTTCACCCATACGGCCAGCTGCTCCTCGCCTCGTTCCCCAACGCAAGAGGGTTGATTAGATTAGATGAAGCGAAAATAGATGGTTTTCCTGCCGTGTTTCTTTTCTCTCTCGAGAGCCAGACACAACGGAACCCTTTCCTAGATGGATTTCCCAGTTTTACAACATCTCACCATGTGGTCTCATCCGACGGCGGTAGGTATTTCTGCTGTTGGATTGCCGGGGGCCCTGGAGCCACCCTGCACATTCTGTATCTCAAGGTACCTGGCACCTGCATACCCGCGGACTCCAATCGCAGCATTGCAGCATAAATTTCTGCCTTCAAATCTACAACAAAGATGTTGTATGCAGGATCATGCAGTATAAAGTAAAGAACCCTCCACACAAAGCCCCAGCGCCGATATGCAACCAGGAACTTGCGAGTTGTGCCTTTTTTCCCTAGCACTATGCCCGTGCTATTCCAAACCATCCCAACTATCTGGTATACAGTCATTCTGAAACGTTTCGCTCGTCGCCTTACCATTGTCTGTCAGTGTTCCCACAGGGCGCTTTCATCGACTCTGGAGGGCAGGCATGGATATCGCCTGCTGACTCTATCCGTTCCAACGTCGAAATTGTGGATCCACCTCCCCGACGAGTTTTACCAGGTGCGCCGTCGCTCTACTTTACCTTGACCACACTACCATTAACATATTTTTGCAAGCAGGCGACGTCCTTGGCATTGGGTTGATACCGCCCATGAATCCCTTGGTTGCAGAAACTGATGCCGAACTACCGGCCAGAGCAGTGGTAGCGTCTCCAGAACATGTATCTGCAGCGAACAGACGCAGGACAAATGCGGTCCCTGGCCGGTTTGTCTGTAATCTGTGTCCTCAAGATTTTACCGCCAAGCATAATCTGAAGAGTCAGTCCATAACATTCCGTTTTTTTTTTCGCAGCTAAATCTAATCGCATTTTCAAATAGATCATATCAATTCGCACTTTCAGATAAAAGCTCACCGTTGTTTGGGAGGCTGCGGGAAGAGCTTCGGGACGAAATCTTCTTTGAACCGCCATCGTAAGAGTTGCAAAGCGAAGGGAATGGCGCTGGGCACGTAAAACGAATTTCACACATAGACAAGTAAGGTTCTGTATATGAATGAGAATATATTGGAGGAATTGTACACGAATGGAAGAGAAGGGAGGACTGTTCGCCCACCGTGTTCCATCTAAAAAAAATACCACCTTGTGATTCCCCTGGAGAGCCTCACGCGGTTTCGTATCGGTCTTTGTTTGAAGTTGACATATTCGTGAAAAAGTGATAGTAAGTAATATTCATACCTAGGCCCGTAAAAAACACACGCCATGCATATCTGTTGCTGTGTCGAGTTTTTTTTTTGCACCCGTTCCACTGTACATCACTTCGTATTAAGTATCATGTTAACTTTTTAAGGCTAAAGCTAAAGCTTAAGGAGTTATTTGATTACACCCTTGCATCCTAACACCACTGAATTCCTTGGCTGCTGGAACAAAAAATATATGAGTGAAAGTAGTAAATCATTTCCTCTTCTCTGCCTCATCATCCTCCTGCCCCTTCATACTCATCTCAATCGCTCGTGCAATCGCAGCATCCTCGTCCTCCTCGTCCTCGTCCATCTCTTCAGACTCCATATCCACATCCTTCTCTTCCGACATCGCAAGGGCCTCTTGTAGGAGCCGCTCCTCCTCCTCATCGGTAGGATCAGCTGGAACAGTTGTTGGCGCAGCCGTCGGAGGGACAGTCGTCGACGTTGTTGATGATTCTGCAGGGGGCGCTTGCGCAACTGCTGCTGCAGCCGTCTCTGCTGCTTCTCGTGCTTGAGCCTCTTGCATAGACATGCGCAATGCCTGACATGAAAACGTATATAATACATTATCGATTACAGAAGCAAACAAACGTACCATTGCAAGCTCTGGATCAAGAGTCGGGTCCACTCCAAACTCAAAGTTGCTAGCACCACCGGCAGCAGCGGACGGTCCCGCACCTTCACCAGTCCCGCCGAACTCTTCAGGGATACTGGCACTGCGGTCTCCAGAAAGTATCGGTGACGAAATGATAGCGTCGGAGAGGAGATGTGCCCCTGGTTGAACAGTCAACCAGTGTCTGTGATTCACGTCAGCCTTTCATACCTTCATTAATCATACCAAACCGAAGAGGACCCACGAATTATCACCGCTCGTAGCAGCCTCCACAAAAGTCTTCAACACCGTCTTCCCATCCTCACCCGGCTCCTCAATCCCATCGCCGAAGGATATAATATCAATAGCCACGTTATTCTTTTTCAACTTCTTCGCCAACTTCACCATCGCCTTCTCGTCGGCCGCCTGCCCTTCCAAAGGCGACGCTACGAACACGATTATCCGCTGTCGGAGGTTCTTGTTCTCTCGATGTTTAAGCGCCAGCTGGGCAACGGCGATGGCGGTGGGAATATCAATCGCCCCTCCAATCTTGTTTGAAGCTTTGTGAATGGCTCCTATTATCTGCCCCACCTCTTTTGTGTGTGTTACTAGAACTTCTGGACTACGTTTGATTTGAAAATGTTTAGTTTTGTGCCCTGAACCGCTAAAGTAGAAACTAAAATACCCTTTCCCAGCCATAGTCATGATCCCGACGGTGTTTTCTGGATTTGAATCCACCTTTGTTTGGAAGACGATGTTGACGGCGTCGGATTGGGCATCGAACCGCGTTGGTAGGTAGTCGCCGTTCCGCATGTACTCCGAGTCGTCAATGATCATCATGGTAGCCTCCAGCGGCATTTTGGGCGACTAGGAAGGGGGAAATAATCGGTTTGTGAATTCGAAGAGGAAGGTGACGCGTCGAACGCGACACTGGCAGTTATTTGTGCCTGCTTATTCTCCAGGTGCGATAAGATAAGATATAAGATACGAACTTACACATCCATCTCTCGACAAAGTAGCTCCTTGCCTTCGTTGTGCTGGGAGATCACCCGATACTGGTCTAAAATCCTCAGAATTTAATTCCAAAGGCATTCTCATAAAGGATGCCGCGTTACATAGGAACGTTAGCCTACGCGAACGGCTCAACCCCTCGACAGCATGAGTCAATGACCGACGTGAACCTTTCACATCTCTCCCTCTCGTCAGGGCGTTTCAAACGCCTCCCGGTCCGAGCGCAAGTCGGAAGTCAAGTTGATACGGTGACGATATAAATTTTGACCGTTCGCGTGACTGCTACCGCTTCAAATGCAGCCACCTGAGTTGATCCATTAGTACTCCCATTGTAGATGTTTCAGTGTCCACTTCGCAAATCGCAATCAAGTATTCGTCAGGGAGTAAGGCCTGGGAAAAAATTCATCCTCCAAGCTCTCCCTCAAACAAGACCGCGAGCGTCTTTTGTTTTCAGCTCTGGCAGGTGAGTACATGAGTATTCACACTCACTGAAATTTTTTACTCATGTCAATCAGGATTTAGTCTTTAGCATCCGCCTTAGTCGGATAGTCCGACCCGACCGCATTCCCCAGCATTCCCCTCTACCCCTGTTCAACTCTACCTGACCAACCGTCAACGACTGCAGCCTTGTTGGTCTGTGACACTGGGATTTTTACGTCTGATCCTGGTGGAGTCTGTGCCCTTGTGAACGAGACCCTTCTCACGCCGCTCGGACTTATCATCTGGAAACCACCATGGGCGACTATGAAAGCTCAAATATATATCGTCAAACCTACCAGCAGCACACCTGAGAAAGATCATGCCTCCCAGGGACAGCCAACTATCCGCTCTTGTGGCCCTAATCGCAGACGCAACGAAGATCGTGGAAGCCCACTACAAGAAAGTCGAAGCGATGCCTTATGTTCCTTCACTAGACGATCTTGACGCCCACCCCCTGGACGGTGTTATAGCAGGTGACAAAGAATTGTGCACCGCAATCCAGACAATCGAGGGTGCCTGTTCCCAGTTATGTGCTACGATCGCGCGTCCGAACCATACCGTGCTCAACGTACGTACCGCTAAAATTGATGTTCTGCAAAGTGACTCAATAATTCGAACAGCGATTTATGGCGGTAAACTTTATTGCGTTCATACTTCGATTTGATAGGGTCTCACTGTCGTGCAGGGATGCGAGCTTGCCTGTTTGAGGGTCGTCATGGAATTCAAGATCGCTGATATTCTTCAAGAAAGCCCCTCCAGCTCTGGGCTGCACATCTCGGCTATCGGGAAGAAGGCGGGGATTGAAGAGGGGAAACTTGGGAGAGTTTTGCGCTTGTTGGCGTCGAAACACATCTTCCGGGAAGGTTAGTTGATCAGATTTTCATCACAACAAACAACTCATAAAATTATTTGACCGTTCGATGTCTGTTTAGTTTCAGAGAATGTATTTGCGAATAATCGGCTCAGCATGCAGCTTCTATCAAGCAATCCTTTAACTAACCTGGGGCTTCATTTGTCCGTCCATTTTTCGAGAATAACTATAAGATATCCGAGTCTATGTTGATTTGAAAAAAATTACAGCACCGACTTGGGCCTCAAGTCTGCAGGACTACTACCTGAGGTCCTCGCGGATCCCGAGTGGGGATCCTCTTATGAGGCTCATCACACTGCGTTCAATAAATACACCGGTTTCCCAGGGAAATTTTTTGAGTACTTTGAAGTGCGTTCAAGTTAAGGTTGAGGCTTACTTCGTCTAACGTTTAAAGCGTATAGACTTCTGAAGGTACGAAAATAGGTGCCCAATTTGCTATTGGGATGGCAGGGTGGAGTGATGTTGTTAAATCATCTGCTATCGTGCAAGGTCAAAGCGAAAATACAAGACTTGTTTTTGTTTATGTCCATGCTAATGTTCTGCGACAGGATACCCATGGGGAGAACTTGGCCAAGGCGCTTCGGTTTGCGACGTCGGCGGTGGGATTGGAAACGTCACCATTCTGTTGGCGAAAAGATTCCCGACTTTGCAACTGAAATTGCAAGACCTTCCCGAACGTATCTTACAAGCGAGAAACGAATTTTGGCCCCGAAATTGTCCAGAAGCTATAAGAGAAAAGAGGATTGAGTTTCAGTCAATGGATTTCTTGACGGAGTCTCCAATTAAGAATTGTAATGTTTACTTGGTGAGATGAATTTCGGCGCTTCTGTTGGCTGCTCTGAAGCTTCCCTCATTTTTATTAATCATAGCTGAAGAATATTATGTGGGTATCAGGTCTTTGAATTTCATCCTTAGCTCAAACAACCGCGTACTCTATCAGTCACGACTGGCCTGATGCCGATAGCATCAAAATTCTGACGGGCGTGCGGAAGGCAATGGCTCCATATAGGCGCGTCCTCGTCCGTGAGTGACCCCCATTTGCCTTTCATATCATAATTGCTGATCACTACATCAATAAAATATGAGTATGTTCTACAGGACGCCAACAAACGTTCCGCCGACTTGCCTGCGAGTGGTTTATTCAAGCCCGCTCCCGAGCCTCTTCCTAATTATGGGGAGGGTAGGATTCGGCAGTACAACATTGATATTCATTTGATGGTTGTATTGAACGGCATGGAGCGCCGCCTCCATGATTTTATTAGGCTTGGTAATGAGGCAGGTTTGCAGTTTGAGAGAGTTTGGGATTTTGGGGATATGGGAGCCGTAGAATATCGATTACCGGAGAATAGGGTTCACGTCAGGGCCAAGCTGTAAAATTAAATGACTCACTACCGGCTGTACCTCGCTCACTTGAAATTTTTGAAGACAAAAAAAGGGGGAACTAATAAGGTGGAGCAACTATCGCAATGACCTGTTTGCTGAAATCCGCTGCTCCATATATTTTATGGACAGTTGAAACTTCCAGCAAAGAGAACACGCGAAAAGATCCTCCGACGACACTAGCCAATTCTGCAATAGCAAGATCATCACGTCCAAGGGATGCAAGCAGAGCCCAGGGAACCGAGGCGGCAAAAATAGGATAACCAGAAGAGGCATGCCTCCATAATAGTGGTTAAACTATCAAGAACAGATACTACACTTGATCTAAGCCAAGAGGGCCAGAGTGGTGATGATATAAAGGAGGCTGGCGGGGACCTTATATAGGATTCTGTTGAAGCGCACGGACCAATGCGCGTGCGGACCATGATCATGACCTGAGACTAGTGACACAACTTCCGAGTCGTTTCAAAGGCCTGTGATTCGAATAATGAGATGAGATTGTGACTCGGAGGTCGTTGGCGACTTTTGCCCATCAGCAGGCCCAGCCGCCCAGAGGATATCAAGGTTCGATGGATTTATCCTAAGTCCAACCTTTTTGAATCTCAACTTCCTTTCACTCAGGCCCACGGAAATCCTGGCATTCCTCCCTCACTGGAAACCAGAAATTGAGCACAGCGCCCTCAGCCGCGCGCCGCGCTCACCCAGCATCGAACACGTCGATTCTAACAATGGAGGGGGGACTTTGCGATGGGGTAGCGCTGAGATGACGAGGCGGAGGTTGCGCTGTCCGAGGGTAGAGGGAAATAGAATTTGAAGACGAGGGATTCAAGGTGGAATGGGGTATTGAGGCGGAAGGAGATTAGAGGAAGGGCCGAGTGCCAGCCATTGTATGGGAACCAAATCGAACGCCTACTCTGCAACACTTCGTCGAAATTTCGAACCGCCTCTGCTTCGGCACCATGCAACTGCGAAGGGTCTGCACGCAAGGATGCCGGTGAGGTCGGCGATGTAAACTCGGATGGCAGGGTTAGGATCTGAAGGGGCGAGGAAGGACGAAGGAGGGTAGAAGCCACGCGATTATGGTGGGTTTACGTGGGCTATCGTATAGTGCTTCAACGAGTTCTGGTTTACACCGTACTGGTTGTGTACGAGCACTTGCGAAAGCCCTTGCAATCACCCCAGAGACCGATTCCGAGAGCACCTTAAGCGCGCTCAGACATTCTCAACCAGGAATGAACGGGTGATGGGTGTGAACTGCCCCGGGAGGCGAAAAACGAATTGTAGGTTCGCGGGCTCGAGTTAGATGTCTTGGAATGGGCAAGGGCGTACCCTTAAGTCGACGAGTTAGCCTGTAAAAACCTGATGAAAGGAAGTTTCGTACCGTCTATTGAGAGACTTGAGATACCGTCAAGGGTAGCTTCTCAAGTCCCGTTGTCCTGGAATCGAGACTTGCAGTAAAAACCCCTTGGGCACCACAGTTACTGGCGGTCCAGAGGGTGTTAATTGTCCGAGTCTTTGGAGATCTAATGTATCGGTGAGGGCAGCTGCAAATTGTAGACATACCATGTGATGGTCAACATCCGTAATCGTGCATCCTCATGATCACTCTAGCCACAGCTTCCACTTTCCATCCATGTATTCAGATGTATTCTGGTGTCAAAACTCAGCCCCAGTAACAATTTCCCAGTTTCGGACTTTCTAAATTCACGTTCATTCGGAATGGCTGCGCTTGCGAGCAAATCGAGGGATTTGTGCCGAGGAATCGCAAGGACAACGACGGCCCAGACCACGACTTCTTGAAGCAGGACAACAACGGCAGCTACAACACTTGTAGCTCAATCGGTCTGGAAATGACATCCAGAATTTCGGGGACATAAGTATGTCAATCAATACGTTCACCCATCCACAACTAAGTTTCAAACCCTCGACAGCCACGAATTCAGATACCACACCTCGATATATGGGATCATCTGAGCCGACAACCGTTCTATATATTGCTCTACTTGACCGGCGTAATGCGCTTCATCGATTGTCGCTCTTTTTCTCGAGGTATGTCGTTTATTGGTTTTTCTCTACGCTTTCGCATATATCGTCACTTAGATTATACACCACAACTTACACTTGACTTACACATGCGGTTCAAGCAAGGTGTACGGCGACGGCGTAACCCCTAAGTCGGGCTTGTGGGACTTCCATAGAAAAGCGGTAAATCGCTACCGATGGAATACGAATTATCGAAAGGCCCACACTGCACCTCCTAGTTGGCGCGGGACGTTACGCATAACCGAGACGTTGTGGATAGTTACGACACTTCCCACTTCAACCGCTTGTGTTGGTCGAAACAGCGAACTGCATCGTATCAAGCACGTCGCGAAGTTTTCCCGGAAACAATCGTGTACCTTTTGCAGTAAGTTTCCTCGCGCTTCATACCTCGTCTGAAGTGACCTATTTTGCCACCAAGAACATCGTGCTTGACGTTGTGCTCACTCCCTATCTACTGGGAAAGGCGTATTTCGTCCCTAAAAACGCCCCTCACTTCAAACGGCGGCGGTAAAGTGGCGAATTTATCGTACGTCTTACGTCCTTTATAAGAAAGTTTGTCAAATCGATCCATGCAACAGGAGGCTCTACATAGCAAGCGGAACGTCGTCCTTTCATGTTGGGTGGGTGTGCCGCGTCGCTCTTGACTACTCGTGCGCTTGCGAGAACACAACTAGTTCTGCTCCAGGACAATGACGGTCACGATAATTTCGGAAACCGGGCGCAGACAAAGTCCGTCAAAGTTCACAATCTCCAGGTTGCGGAAGGGTGTGTGGTGCTCGTTCTTGACTATTTGTGTGTTGTTAGAACACCACACCGAAAGGATGATAATGCTTACGATACTAGCTGTGGAATTCGTCTCCCAACAATGCGGACAACGTTGGTCAAAGCTCAAGAAGTCTTGAGCGTTCGGAAATCACACAGGGAGCGGACATTAAATGTGCGAAGATTCGGAGCTCGTTGAGATGGTGAGTGTTCATCGTGGTTAGCACGTCATCTGACCTAGTTAATAACGTTTCAGGCTAGCCGTAATGCGCTCTTCATGGTTCAGGAACACCTAAGACTGCCTAACCGACTCAACCTCACCGTTTCACGACATCGGCTTCCAATGCCTACCCTCCAAAACACCGTGGAGATGGATGCTGCCCAACGCGAGGCCGAAAGCCTGGGTTAGGGAAGTCGGGTGGCGTATACCTGTGTGGATACTTTGGGTTTTCCATTACGGGAATGTCGCTTGTCAACCGCATCTTGGACAGAACGCAATGCCAGTTTCGATGCAACCGCCCGACCAGCGACAAGCCCTCATCTGAGACAAGTGGAAGGGAAGTTGGGTAAATAATGATTATAAAACCAGCTATGCCGTCGGCAAATTGGAACCACGACAGCTTTGCACCCTACATTTGGACTACGTTGGAATCGCCGGTGGTAACGTTGTCTACATTTATGTCGTATTTCTCTGGGCTCTGACACTCCTGTACAGATCGGCTCCCTGCACTGGTACAATCGCTGCCACTCTGCCGCGCAGGAAGGGTGATGGATCACTACGTGCAACCTTTTTCGTTCAACTTCAAATGGCAAGGTCATCGAACGGGTACTCTATCTCTTCTGCGACCACCCCGATTGCAACTCACGTAATTACTAGATCCTGTTCTAGAATGCAAATGCAGAGAAATAGCGGACCGGGTTGGCTACAACTTTCAGCCTTTCGACGAAGCAGTGCCATTCCGACCCCTTGAAATCCAAGAATAGTAGTCATCAGCTCTTTCCGGATTGACCTCCGTTTGAGTTTGCGTCGCAGGGCTACCCCTGCAGAAACACAGAAACGGGTGCCTCGAATGAGGAGAAGTCGGGTTATCAAGCAAGCGTCACTTAGTGCTCACCGTCGCTCTTTGATGGTGCAAACGCTCTTTGGCAGGGATTCCCTGAAAATCAGGCACCTCAGGGCGGAGTCGATAACTGTTCATTTACAAAGTTTCGTTGAGGACTTGCTGGTCCAAGTGGTAGGAACCCCATTGAAGGGGGACAGGCAAGTAAATTTTCACTTGTGCGGCGTGGTGCTGACAATTGTCTGCGGCCAGCTCGCTGTTTCGTTGACTTGTTCATCCGGTGCACATATATTATCGCAATCAAGATGTATGAAGGACTGGGGTGTGGTAGTCTTAGGGCTGGCCGGGTTGGGCAAGGGAGGAATACTTAGGATGCATTTTGTATGTTTTCCTGCGCTCAATATTCTTTGTTGACAAAATAGGTAGAATTAGATGTACAAAAGAGATATCATTGTTGGTGTTCATGAGGAATCATAATACAATTGGCAAAAGTACAAGAGATGATTAAATGCTGATAGGATCTATATACTCAACGGAGGGTTCCTCCGGAACGGGTGCCAAAGAGGCAAGCTGTTCTTCATAGAAGGTCGTCAATGTCCTTTCATCAGAGCAGAACGCAGTCAAATCGAATCTGATTTGCTCCGCAGCAGAAGAGAGCCGATCATCTTTGGTCTTTGAAGTTCCTAACCGGCCTGGCCCCATTAGCCGATTCATGAGAAACAAGAACCCTTGACTACCACCCAGGACCTGGACGAAGGCAATGCCAGATCGATGGACAAACTGGGAGTATCGGAAGGGTGCTCTGCGATACGAGTAGACCACGTCAACCGTATTTGGGTATAGCTCTTCAGCTTCGACGTCGACAATGAACCCAAATCGACGGAGGAGCTCGTACTGAAAGTAGTTTTGGGCCTGCCCTCCTTCCGGTATTCGTTTCTCTAGATCTGGTACAGATGGGGGAGGGACAGCGAGTCGAAGAGGAAAACAAGACTGGAATGCGTTGCGTTCACGGATATCGCTTATTTCGGTCACATACGCTTCGACCAGTTTCAATCCGTAGTTTTCAATGGTCCGGCTCCATTGACGCAGTTGGTCTTCGATGCAGCGTGCGGTGGTACCGATCCACTGGAGCTCAAAGTGGAAAACTGTTGCTGGGTTATGCATGATATCGTGATGGAGGATAACTGTCTCTGCCTGGTCGCTTCGCTGGAGGAATGGCGTGAAGATGTCAGCATGGGCTTGGTCAGAATACATGAGTGGATATACCTTGTTAGGATCAACGTCAATGACCATGGTTTGGCTCAAAATTAATGTCTCCCTGTGTTTCCTCCCTCTTGACCTTGGAACAGAGCCCAATCGATCACCATCCTCTATAGCCGTCGCTCGTCTTGTGAACCATCCTGTTCTACTAGGGGTCATCGGGATGGAGTACTCGCCCTTCAAGTGATAATAATAATGTCTGTCGACGCAGATGATCAGATCCAAAGTTCACGCAACGACGAAGAAAGCTCACCCATCTAAGAAATTATGATATCCTCGACAGTGCTCAAACAAGCCCTGCTCCATCAGCTTGACACCCAATTCCGCTCCTTGCGATCTAGATGACACATCCCGAAATTCGCGAACCATCCAGGAAACAAAGTCAAACCCAATGAACGAATCCGGGTACTGCCTGTGATGCCATTGGTAGTTCTTTATGGGCACTCCATCGTCCTCTCGCATGGCCTTGGCAATAGCATTCAGCGTCATGTCCGAAATCTCCTTCTCGCTCTTAATTTTCTTGCGTAAAGGGCCTGCAGCGTGCATTTGGTCTAGCTGGTCCAGAAGAGACGGGTCTAAAACTGATACTGCCGGGTTGAGTGTCGTTGGAAGGAAGCGGACAGGAGGGGCGGAATGCGTGGCCTTTTCCTCGGGCGTCTGCCATCGTAGCCTGGTAAATTGTTCTGCCAACTTCTCAATGCCTACGATGCGGAGCTCTTCATCGTTGAGCCTTTCGCCTGGTGGACCGCTACTGCTCGGGGGCTCTGAAGTAGGTATGACAATGAATCTCGTCCGCCAATAACGGAGAGATTCAGAAAACTCCTGCTCATAACCCGCCACTAACATATCAAGCCTATCAACAGATGATGAACGAGCACTCACAAAGGAAGGATGTAAGACAAACCTGTTCCAGCCATAATTTTCAAGACCATGAGATGAGAATTTAGTTGACAGCTCAGTGTATCCCACTGCCAGACCAATCAGGCAAAGCCCTCGGAATTGGCTGGAAGAACTCACCCCCAAGTTTCGGCCATATCAAGCACTGATACTCAAACTCTCGTGTCGGGATCATCCGTCGGACATACCGCCGCACTTGAATAGCCTCTCCGGTAAACGAAATCCGGTGAATTTCCTTCGTTATGCTAAGATAGACCGGCTCAGCTGTTGAGCGAAGGACGTCTGCGGCCCCAACGGGCGCAGGAGTTAGTTTCTCCTCCCCGACAAATGTCTTGGACCGGCGCAGTGCTGTCTTATCATCCTCCATATGGCCTTTTTGGACTGGGGATTTCAAGACAAATTGAAAACCTTGCGCCAACCTTACAGCAGCCATCCCTCTCATAACGACGAGGGCCCATGCTCTTCGCATCTCATCTGTAGAACCTTTTAGAGAGGGAGGTTTAACGAGGAAGGATTTCATTTCCTCTGGGTCGACAACGAAGTCGTAAGAGAACACATCGTACGACGATTCAAGCTCGGCCGTAGAAGGGAAGTGCTCCACAGTCAAAGGTAAGCAACTTGGGGTGATGAGTGATTTCCACTTGATTTCATGCTTGTTTATCTTCTGCGGTAAGACGTGCTGCCATCGACCTGACATGAACATCTGAGCGTACGATGCGGGTTGCTCAGGCTGCGAAGGACTCGAAAACGATCCTGAGGAAGATGACAACGACTGAGCCAAAATATTAGTTGAGCTTCGACGTTTAGTAGATAACCCCTCTTCGCGGGGAGGGCTGTTGATCGGGGAACGCCGGCTAAAAAACGCTTTCTGTGGAATGAGAGTTTCCTCTTCAAAGGTCCGACTAAGACTGGAGCGGCTCGCTGAATTATTTTTGATGGCCACTGGCATGATCTGCTGGACAGTGGGTGTAACTGGCGCAGGCATTCGGAGAGGAGATTGGGGTGCTACAGGAGGAAGAAGCGGGGAACGCGTAACATGGGCGGAAGAGGAAGAGGCAGAGGCAGAGATTTGTGATGTCTGTGGTTCGCTGGGGCCACTGCGAAACGGATTGAAAAGCCAGGCTGGAGCCAATTTCGACGCAAGGCTCCCCTTCGAAATGGTCATCCGCCCGGAAGTTTTTGTGGAGGAGGTGGATTTGTCGGACTGAACAGAGCGTATGGAGGGGGCGGGGGACGTGGTCCGCTCACTAACAGACATAGCAGCGCTGAGGAGACCACCAGATGGTCCTTCTGGAGGTAGTTCCTTTATGATCGCCTTAGGACTCTCTTCAATCGTGGCGATCCGAGCCGCAGCTATAGAATTACGATGAGAGATGCGCTTTTCGAAGCTCGGTCGGTATCCTGGAGTAGCTGTGATGGCAGGTTGACTACTTGTCGGAATTGATCTAGTTGCAAAAATATCCATATCGAACCTATCTGCTTCGTCCTTCGTCAGGGGTTTATCGTTAGCAGAATCCGAGAGCAAGGAAGACGGCGTCCTTTCTTTCAAGTAGGGGACCTCGATGCTCGGCAGGACGTCATGCTCCAAAAGACCGAGCATCTGAATTTCATGCATCTTAGCGCGAGCGACAAATCTGCAAGAATAAAGAAAAAAAATCAGTTAAGGAAAAACAAAGCGTCAAGGAAAAGCATGGTTACCGGTCCTGTCTGAGCGGCAGATCCATCTGTATATCCCAAAATGTTGTCGATATCCAGAATGGTTCCCACCAAAAAGTTTTCTTCTTTCTTGCATCACCTGCAGTTTCATCACCTCCGCCCCACAGAGGATCTACAGAGAGCGGATCCACCTTATCTTCCAGATCTGTTTTTGATTCCAATTCCGTGCCTTGAAAGCTAAAGATGGGGCTCTGGTGAAGAGGCGGTTTTGTTAGGAGGACCAGATCCAACCCAGGGCCTTGATCTAGCATCCGGGTTGTCGTAAGGCGAAGAAGCTGCTTTGAAACCCGAAAGTAGCCTGTGCCCGGAGATATTAGGATCGCCGTCGCGCCAGTGAGAGAAAGAGAGCGATCGATGTAATGGGTTTCGGTTGGGTTCAGGCCAAGATTAAGCGCCTCTAGCACAGGTCCGTCTTGAGCATATGAGAGACGACCGATAAGACGAACTTGACCAGGGGGTCCAACGCCGCTCTCGAGACAAGCCTGGTGGTAATGGTGGGTAAGAAGAATATCCCGCTGAAAGTCCCAGAATGAGTTTTTCAAGCTGACAAGGGTTGGCTTCCATTCATAGATGACCTCCAAATCAGTGATGACTTTGAAAAAGTCTTTGTACCAGTTTCCCCTTTCATCGCGACGAAGAGGCCCAGCGGCGTAATCAATTTCGGATTCCTCATAATATACGCGGGAAATAAGGACAATCGTGACTGTGTGATTGGTTCCGGCTTCGCGCCACTTCGCAAAGAGTTTCGGTAGGAAGGAATGCACAATTTTCTCGTTGTAGCGTTCCCCGTCACCAGAGAATTCCCAAAGTTCCTGACATACTTGAATGAAAATGGTGACTTTAGCCGAGAGGGACCTGTAGATGGCTTTCGTGGCGCGGCCCATACACGCGGTGGAGACCTGATACAAGGACCATATCAATATCGTATTTCTAGTACAGTCAAGCAACACGCACCCTCTTGGCTTTAATATAGATGTCCGATACCTTTGCAGCTATCCCTCCAATGAAAAGTATCTCCTGGTGGGTATACACGCACTGGCCAAGAAGCTGTTCTCCGACCCTCCACATATCATTTCGGCCTAGGTACTGGTCTTGAAAGGTGAATTCTACATAGTCAGCGGAGCAGGCATCCTTGTCCACCTATTCATCAACCAAGACGATTAGATGACACTGGTCGGAGAAGGGACAACGCGGCATGCCTTCGTAACTGTCACCTCCCCGTTGTTTCTAAAACCACACGCGTCTGCAACCGGTTTTGGGATGGATATCTTTCGACGATGGGGGTCAGAAAGACAACATCATCCAACAAGAAGGATAACGCACCTGCAATTGCGTCTTCGCACACCCTTCATCCTTCGGAACTATAAACAGAAACCCCGATTCCCTATCCTCCGCGTTGCTGCTCACAACCCTTAACACATCACCCTCAGCAACCCCCGGCCATAAAGCTTGATTTAAGATGACATTTGCGGATTCCTTAGCGTCGTGAACCCAAGAATTCAGAACCTTGAAATCGCCATCTTTGAGACGAATGGGGGGTGGAAGTGGCCTGTGGATGGATTGGCCTGTCCCTGAGCGTGCCCGACCAGACCGCGGTTGCTGAGACTCAGCTCTAAGAGTTGACATTGACAGCTCCGCCTAGCGTTCTTTTCATGGGTGTTGTGGACGCCGGCGAAGGAGTTTGAGAAGCTTATGTAATAACTAACCCGTCTTCGGGACCAAGGTCTTGCTCAAGGTCGCAATGAATTCAACAAAACATCGGGAAATCTCAAGCTCAGTTGTTGGTAGTGCATTGATTTCCTTCATAAAATGGTATGTTTAGCCACTCGTGTACATTTTTTGAATTTTTAAAACTGTATTTATCACATCGTAGCGAGCCTCTTCTGCCCAACTTCTGCCTAATTGTATCGGAGAGGGTAAGATTCGGCAGTACAACATCGATATTCATTTGATTGAACAGCATGGAGCGCCACCTCCATGATTTTATCAGGCTTGAGAATGAGGCGGGTTTGCAGTGACCAGTTTGAGAGAGTTTGGGATTTTGGGATATTTGAGCCGTAGAGTATCGACTACCGGAGAATAGGGCTGATATTGGGGTCAAGCTGTAAAATTAAACGACTCACTACTGGCTGTAATTGTAATTACCTCGCTCACTTGAAATTTTTGAGAACAAAAGGGGGCGAAGGAACGACTGCTGCGTTGATCTGTTTGCTGAAATCCGCTGCTCCATAAATTTTATGGACAGTTGAAACTTCCAGCAAAGAGAACGCGCGAAGAAAATGATAAAAATCCTCCGACGACGCTAGCCAATTCTGCAGCAGCAAGGTCATCACGTCCAAGGGGTGCAAGCAGAGCCCACGGATCTGAGGCGGCAAAAATAGGATAACCAGAAGAGGCGTGCCTCCATAATAGTGGTTAAACTATCAAGAACAGATACTACACTTGATCTAAGCCATAAGGCCAGAGTGGTGAGGGTATAAAGGAGGCTGGCAGGGACCTTATATACGATTCTGTTGAAGCGCACGGACCAATGCGCGTGCGGACCATGAATCATGATGATCATGACTTCGAGTCATTGGAAAGGAGAGAGCCGGAGTGAGATTGTGACTCGGGGCTCGTTGAGGAAGTGGTGCCGATTGAAAGCGACTTTTAAAAGTAAATAATGACCTTATTAGCACTGCAGTTCGCCATTCGGCAAACCCGATGGTCACTCCCGAAAAACCTTCTGAGGGGGAAAAAGCACTACACGCTAATATACATACAACTCAGAAGGAGGCTAGGGGGTACCACGACGGACAAACTTGCCTACTCAACCATATGCATCGCAGAACCAATACGTGCGACTCGGATGCGTTCTCTAAGATTAATCCAGCTGAGATAACCCACTACCATCGTCGCAATGACATATTGCGCCTGTTGATCACGAACGAAAGGGTAAGTCAGCCACTGCACAAAACGAAAAAAAGTAGTGGGAAACACCAAGACGTACACCAACAAAGAACCCCGTACAATGTTTCCGACACAACGAAAACGTATACAAGCTCTCCAGAAAATGACAAAGAACGATGAACCCCATGCCCAGTTCTACAGCGCGCAAGCCAAGGTATGACCGGACAATATTCGCCGGGAGGAAAAATGGAGAGGTCGAGTTTATAGGTGCCAAGAAGGCGTACCACGTAAAGACCGCAAGGAAAGTAATGCCAACGGTGACCCCAATACTATTACCTTTGGGCACTCCGAGTCTGAATGTGGTGATTTTCGGAACCTCGATCTGGGTGGGGTGAGTAGTTGATAGTGAGTAGCATGGATTCACATTTTTTCTAAAAAAAATCTACAAGACGGACTAACCATCCCGAGGCCCTCCTGTGATATAGCCTTCATTTCGAGGAGTCGGGGCGTGACTTGGTCGTACCCCGACAGCGGCGGGTTAAGCGCCACCCGAACCTCTTTCTTGGATCCAGACTCGAGTGTGCACGTCAGCGTCATGCTCTATGTAGTTTACAATTAATGTGAAGTCCCCAGTTAGTTCAAGTTATTTAAAACTGAATACGATTTACTTACCTTGGAGTCGATCGCCATCATCTCCGCACTCGAAATCCCCTCCTTCACTTTCCCGTACCATTTCGCGTAGGCGATCAAAGTCTCTGGGTGGCCATTGGACATGTACATGCTCAAGAATTTAGACTCGGCAGCAACTGGGTCGGCTGGCATATGCATTACGGTATAGTCGTCGAGCTGTGGTGCTGTGGTAACCTTGAATTGGGTTCTCCCGCGGTGGATATTGCCTGGTTATAGTGGTGCCCGCGGCCGCAGAACCGCATGGCTTTCGTCCCAGCTCCTGGTGGGTGCTTCAAGGCAAGTGCAAAGTCATGATGCACGTGTTGTGTTTCGATTGTACTGGTGGTGCAAAGCAGATGGACTCGCAGTCAGCAGAGTTTCACGCGCATACACTTCTGTTGTTCGTGTGTGGGAGTTGTGCTCTGGCCGTTACTAGAGATGGATACTCAATCAATAAACGACCATGGTACACAACGTTGAGCACGTATTTACCTTGAAAGTCATATCCATACTACGCGCATACATCCAACAAAGTTGGAGTAATCGATCGTAACATGTATGCGGTATGCTTTTGTGAGGGTTGAACCGAAGAAACACCTGGTCAGCGCTGGAGATGATTTTCGTAGAGAAAAAGCTAACCCACAAAGTACTTGCAGTCGGTACCATCAGGAAAAACCAAATTTCACAATTGTGCATAATTCAGCTAGTCAAACGTGTTGTGCACAATTGTTGGTAAATTCTTCTCAATTCTGCTTAATGGGAAATGGAGATGTAGATTATGCACAATCATTCGTAAATTCTCGTCAATTCTTCTCAATTGAAAAATAAAATTTTGGATTGTTCACGTTTATCCTAAAGAGTGGTTAAACTCGTAGACAAAGTTAGTCCATAATATATGTTTCGCTGCTGTTTTCGAATCACATTTCGGGTCGATGATGACAGGGGATTTACCGCCTAGCTAGGGTGACGGGGGTGAGCTTGGCGGCAGCAGTGGCGACGATGCGCCCTCCACCAGTATAAAAGACTGGCTAAAAGATGAGAATGGTATAATGACAGTTGAGGGAATACATACTGTGATGCCAGACTCTCGCATTGCAACGTCTATTCGTTTGGTCCACCACCCCAAAGGAAGTTGTTGAGGTGTGGCGTCACTTGGTACATGATAAGAACGCTTCAGCGCCTCATACAGTGTAGTCAGGTCCCTCCCTCGGCCAAGCCACATGGATTCATACAAGAAACAGATGGCGTTCGCATACCAAGCTTTGCATACCCAAATCAGACATCGTCTCGTTACCTGATGAAAAGATGATTAGTCGTTTGAGGTAAACTCAACAGAGACAGTTTGAACGACTTCCTCTGTCTGCGGATGATGGGGTCGTACAACAGTTGCATGAAAAACTTGTGAAAAACTGCAAGTCGTGAGCGCGTGAGCTGCAATTCGTCAAAGTCCGTTGAAACTCCGACGAATCATGTGACCATGTTGAATTTTGAATTCGCAACTCGTAACCAAGCGCAAATACAAGCACTCTCCTCTTCCCACCACCATCCCCATCACCGTCGCAACTCTTCGTGACCGTGCCTCTCATCGTGAGCGCCCGCCATGGGCTAAACGACGTTTAGGGCCGTACCAGCTGAATGAGCGTCGACGGTGGCATGTCAACGGTCCTGGATGTGCCACGTCGTCCACACGGCAACGACACATGCCGTCCTCACTGTCCACAGTAGTGCAGTCACGTTGTAAGTCCTACAAACCCCATCTTTCTCCCTTCTAATTGCCACAACCCGCCTAGCAGCCATCGTAACGCCTGCCAACCACCGCCACGTCACTGCCTCGCCCTCTGCCATATTGGCGATGACGACGCGACACGATGACGACAACACCCTTGAATGGCCATGATGTAAATAGTTGAGAACTTTGGCCTCGTCGGAGTCGAAACTCTAACAGTCGAGGTATGTATCCCTCTCCCTCTTAACCCCACTCACCCTGCTTCATACATAGGACAAAAAACTCAATAATCAACCTCACTCGCATCGTCGATCATGCAACAGGGTACGTCTATGTTCCCCCTCGCTCCTCAAAAGCATCTCCGGGTACGATTAATGACATTGCCGGCCCTCCCTCTATATGCGCAAACACGTACGCGCTGTTCTCCAACACTGTAGAAGAGATGAAGGGGCTGCGAAACGATGTTAGGTACATCCAGGAGAGGTGGATCGACGCGAAAGAGGAGTGGGATGCATTTGAGCAGAGGGAGTGGAGGAAGGAGGGTGAAGCAGATGTGAGGGAAGGCGCTAGCGCTTCGAACAGGAGGTTCTTTTGGCTTCTTTCATGTAGTTTATAAATTATTACATCTATAGTCAGTTGCCGTGCAATACAAATTACAATCCGTCAACTTGAATTTTCTGTTTAATTGCTTGAAAAAGAGGATCAATTCCATAACAAATAAATGCCCAATTGCGCGCTAAGCATCATCAATTAAACACAATTAAACGGTGCCGGTTTTATTTTACTTAATCCTGTCAAAAGTCTCAAATTCTCTCAATCCGGTCATTTGTGTATAATTTACGGTCAATTCTGTATAAATCATATAAATCATGGTTAATTCAGAGTCTCAAGATTTCCTGATGACGTCCATGCGAGGGTTTGTGCTTCAGGGCTGCTCGCTCACTCCCTCCTCATTACACCGCATATATGCAAAGCCGAATGTCAGCTGGCGATCCGCGACGACATCTTAAACCGCAATAGGTGGAACTCCTGGTACAAACATAGTATGTGTACTGCGCATCCATGGGTTGTAAGGCCCAAAGGGTATAAACTGACCGACAAGTTAGTAAGCTCGAGAAGTAAACGTTTAAACACTGATATAAGGACTAACTCACATTTTCAGACTTGCCACCAACCACCGAAAATCCAAATCAGGTATCTTTCATCTTTTTCACCTCCGCCTTCCACAACTCCTTCACCTCATCGTCTGTACCATCCAGCGAAGCCTCGTCAAACCCAGCATACAACTCAAAATACGACATCCACGCCCTCATCAACGACAACACGCTCTCCGCATCTGGGTGTCTCAAGATCGTAGTACGAATAATCATCGTGAGCATTAATCCGGGCGAGGGACAATATATGTTCTCGTCGTGGCAGGCAAAGTCCTCTGTCTTGCCCAAAACTGGCTCAGCACCGAGCCCGACGAACGATGTAGGCAGGATAAGAAGTTCGTTGGCAAATGGGTCGTCTTGGCGTCCGGGGTAGTGGAATCTACGACAAGCGGCCGCAACGACTTCCCCACCGGGCATTGGGAGGGGGCCGGTTGAGTCCGTCCAGCCGTTGGCGAAGAGGGCGGACGCGACGGTGTCGAGGTGGGAGTCCCGAACAAGAATATCTTTGCGCTATATGAACAAACTAAAGGTGAAGCCGAGGGAGAGGAAGCTGAAGGAGAGGCGCACTAAGATCATGGTTGGGATGTTATACTCCTTCATTGCGTGCTCTCCCCATAAAATTAGACGGACGCCTGCTTTGTGCAGGATTTTGTTGACGATTTGGATGCCGGGTTGGATCATTGAAAATGAAGAGCGCTATTCAACATGAATATTTGAATGCCAGGATGCATGTGCGATTTTCAGAGTCTGCTCTGCTCGGAGTGGTGTCGATCTTCAACGTTTCACTGTCTCACTCTCGTTCATTCTTAAATTTCTTGGAGAGCAAACGACAGTATCCGGTGATAGGTACGATTTCGAATGTCTAAGTGATGCCTGCTAATTTTCAAGTAGACTATCGCGAACTCCTTTGCCTTCAACTTGCAGAGTTGTGGCTTCAAATTTGGCTTGCGGTCCGACTAAGTTGACCTTCATATTGAAGTCCAGCTTCATGCCCTGCAAACTTGAAAAAATCGAGCGCCACGTTTTGGAAGCACGGCATGGACAAGTACTCGGGGGTTGCTGAGGTTTGGAAATAGGCATCTTTCTGTTGTCTTTCTGGCCCTTCAAACGCGACAAGTGACCAGGAACCACTTGTCGTGACTGGAAATGGGCCAAGCAGAACATATTTTCCGTTCAACAAATCATAGGTCCAAACGCCCATAAGAAGTTTATCCCCTCAGATCCTACTCTTGCCCTACTCCCAAGACCGTGACATTGCTTACTTCCCCAACTGACACATTCATACCTATGACAGATCTGCCGATTTGCAGTGCTGCTCATATTTAGGAAGACGCACGAAACTAGTAGAAACTAAAATCAAAGAAGGACGCGTTGGAGCTGTTCAAACTTCAACATACGAAGAATCGTAGGAAGGCCGTCTGGCCTAGATACAATAAGTGCGTGCCAGTTTTTTTTTTTTCAGGTTGCTGCAAAGTTGGGAGGAGGCACTGGATCGTTTGTCGTGGTAATAACGAATGAAGGGAGCGAAGAGAATGACCCCTAGTGCTCATTTTCGCGAGCGTCATGTCCTTCGCGGAAGAAGTAGGCATGCCGAAGGACCGTCGCTATCTAGCAGGATTTCGAATGGGCCGCTAGGCCTTTACACATAAAGTAACTTAGTAGGGGCCAATGCTCTCCGCGCCACGATTCTTGGCCGCTGCAGCGCTGAACCTTGTTGTCGCCACCACGCCGTTGCATGAGGGGTGCCGTCGTTCGATGTGCCAGCAATCCACCGCGAAGTTTGAACAGCCCGTCTAACATCACATCTATTTTTGGGCTAAGCAGCTCACATGCTGTGAAACAGCAGGCATGACATACGCAGTGCTCGGAGGAGCTGCTTGGGTCGTGTTGGGTAGCACCCGAGCAACCGAAGACGTGGATCTCGTTCTCCATTCTAATAAGGGCGAGGACATCGACAAAGCCCTTCAGACCCTAGCCAAAACCGACCCGGGTTTCAAATTTGGACACGGATCCTTGGGTGTCGGAACTGGAAGTTATGAGAATCAGAGTCTGGCGCACCTTTGCTTCGGAAAGAGTTGCTTTACTTGAAGCAACACTGAGATAGACACTGTGAAAGGGTATGTATATATATATGACGGGTGCTTGGTTGGTGCTTGATGTACTAAATTTTACAACCCGCTCTTGGCAGGTAGACCAAGTCTACTTCAACATACAGACTGGGCTATCCATAACTTTCATATTTACATTTTTACCTTAATATAACAGAAGTATCACCTTCCCCACAGATCCACCAACACGCACGTCTTTGGGCCTTATGCTTCCTTGAAAGCCCTCCGCATCCAGCAGACCGAGCACAGACCACACCTGTTTATACTCCAGAAAGGTAAGAACAGGCCAAGAGGCAAGTGAAAGCGCTGGCTAGTGAGACCATGTAAGTAAACGGTGAAATCAAAGAAAAAAAGACGACAGGAAAGGAGTGAAACGTCGATGGAAAGAAAAGAGTTAAATAAGCAAAAAAGATGTAGGACTCGGAGGGAGAGGTATGGCGATCACGCTTCACTTGGCAGTGAGGACTCCTGTTCGGTTGATTCAGGGAATAGCGACTGATAGATAGCCTGTTCGTCGATTACATTCGTGCTGTTGCGCGCCGTCACCCAATCCCTCATGCCCTCCTCAGAAACCACGAAGACCGGCTGAAGCGGCAGCTTGAGCATGCTGAGGTTCTTGTACACCATATCGCGAGTGCGATCAATGAATATTTTCTTTGCGTCTGCGTCCGTGAGCCGGCCCCTTCGATCCTTCTTGAGGTTACGGATGAGCTGGTCGGCCTTGGAGCGGACCAGCATGGTCGGGATCGAGCACTGATGTGCGTTGGACAGAAGCGTCCCGACGGTCTGGGTGAAGCGATCGGAAAAGAGGATGATTAGGACGTCGAAGATGTAGAGGCTTTGGTTCATGAAATACAACCAGCCAGAGATGTTTGGGGTGTTGGCGCCAGGTACGTCAAACCATTTGACGTGGGGATGACTGGGGTCGACGTACCCTTGGACATCAGCAGTCGTCTCGTCGACGCCAACCGCTGCTGCACCAGGGTCCTCAGGCCATAGGCCGCGAACGGCATTCAGCAAAGCCGATTTGCCCACTCCGGATTTGCCAACAACAGCAATATTTAACGCATGTGTTCCATAACCGTGGCGCTCCCGGGATTGCTGCATCTGCTCGCTTGTGGGCCTAATTTCTGGGGGTATTCCTTGCCTAAGTCTTTCTTCGGCTGCTTTCTTTGCTTGCTCCGCTGCCTCGCGCGCCTGCTCCGCGTTGGCAGCCGCCTCTTCCCAAGAACGGGCTGCTCGCTCTGCCTCCTGCCTAGCTCGCTCTGCCCCTTCTTGCCTCTGTCGAGCTTCCTGTGCCCTCCCCTCCGCCTGCTCTCTAGCGGAACTGTCCCGCTGCGCCCAATTTTGTGCTTCCTGTGCCTCTCTCCGCGCCTGATTTGCGTCCCTGCGCGCCTGTTGCAACTCCATACGAGCCCGTTCTGACTCCCTGCGAGCCTGTTCTGCGGCTCGTTCTGCGTTCCTCCTTGCTTCATGCGCCGCGTCACTGGATCTTGAGGAACTCCCGCCCATTATGTGTATCAGTGCTGAATTGAATCGAAGGTCAGACTGCGTCCAAAGTGATAGAACATTTGAAAGGGTACCGAGTCAGAATATAACCGCTTCGGAGGGTGAACAGTTAGAGGGGATTAGCGCCTATGCTTGAGTGGTTCGAGTTGGCCTCTGCAACATGGATCTTTATATGAACCCTACACATGTTTGACTGTCGTAAGTAAGCAGATTACGATGTAATTTGTATCATCGATTTAACGTACATGCTTTCAACCTGGCTTGAGTTACCGCAGTGATCACACATGCGTACTATGCCTGGGTGCGAATGTGAAGATGTGCTGAGTTAAAAGCTGCGAATGGTCATGCAGTATGTCGTGACATTATTGCTAGATCCAATTTGGGAGGGGAGTTTGGGCCGCGAGTCGACAACTGGGGTCGTTGTTCACTGAGTACATGAAGTAGATGGTCCTGCAAGATCGTCGACAGATCCCAAGTATAGCCCGAGATTGGGTGTTAATTTTGGAAAGCCGAAGGCAAATCAGCTCTCTTAGCTGCCTTTCGGCTCATTCTTCTCAACCGCAACACGCCCCTTCGAACGTCCTTCCCCCATCTAACCGAGTCACCAAATCTTTTCGGCAGACCAGGCAAGAAACTCCACTCTCAGAAGACACCCTCCCCAGACTAGGGAAGGTGTCACCCCATACACTCTCAAACCTCTGCTTGATAGACGACATCGCCCAGATGCAGCACCCTCAGCTGTTCGACCTCCCAGGTTCCCTCAACTGCACATTCAACCAACCTGTCCTTCGTAACGGGCATCAACTCCACCATTGATCGTCCTCTGTTGCGGCCGCTCGATCTCTTCACATAACCCAAAAAGTCGCGTTTAAGATCCAGTGCCAACTCATCGCGCACAAATCCAACAAGGTCCTCTCCACCTCTTAGTCTTTCGGTCTTTCGAAGGTTCAACGTTCTTCCGAGAGGGCTGTTGAGCCGAACCTGGAAACAAACGTCGACTCTTCACGCTCACGGTGAGAGGACGTATACAAGCTCTCCAGAAAATGACAATGAACAATGAACCCCATGCCGAGTTCTACAGCGCGCAAGCCAAGATAAGACCGGACAATATTGGCTGGGAGGAAAAATGGAGAGGTCGAGTTTATAGGTGCCAAGAAGGTGTACCACGTAAAGGCCGCAAAGAAAGTAATGCCAACGGTGACCGCGATACTATTACTTTTGGGCACTCCGAGGAGTCTGAATGTGGTGATTTTCGGGACCTCGATCTGGGTGGGGTGAGTAGTTGATGGTGAGTACCATGCATTCACATTTTTTTTAAAAAATGTCTACAAGACGGACTGACCATCCCGAGGCCCTCCTGTGATATAGCCTTCATTTCGAGGAGTCGGGGCGTGACTTGGTCGTACCCCGACAGTGGCGGGTTAAGCGCTACCCGAACCTCTTTCTTGGATCCAGACTCGAGCGTGCACGTCAGCGTCATGCTCTATGTAGTTTACAATTAATGTGAAGTCCCCAGTTATTTAAAACTGTATATGATTTACTTACCTTGGAGTCGATCGCCATCATCTCCGCATTCGAAATCCCATCCTTCACTTTCCCGTACCATTTCGCGTAGGCGATCAAAGTCTCTGGGTGGCCATTGGACATGTACATGCTCAAGAATTTAGACTCGGCGGCAACTGGGTCGGCTGGCATATGCATTACGGTATAGTTGTCGTGCTGTGGTGCTGTGGTAACCTTGAATTGAGTGCTCTCCTGCGGAGGATATTGCCTGGTTATAGTGCTGCCTGCGGGCACAGAACCGCATGGCTTTCGTCCCAGCTCCTGGTGGATGCTTCAAGGCAAGTGCAAAGTCATGATACACGTGTTGGGTTTCGATTTTACAACAGATGAACTCGCAGTCAGAAGCGCGTACACTTCTGTTGTTCGTGTGTAGAAGTTGTGCTCTGGCCATTACTAAAGATGGATGCTCAGTCAATAGACGGCCATTGCCACTCACGTTGAATAGCGCTCTACTAGTAGAGATTCAATGATCCAACCCGACATCCAAACCGTCAACAAAATCCTGCATGGCGCAGGCGTTCCTCTAATTTTATGGGGAGAGCACGCAATGAAGGAGTATAACATCCCAACCATGATCTTAGTGCGCCTCTCCTTCAGCTTCCTCCCTCCCTTGGCTTCACCTTACCCCTAAATTTGTTCATATAGCGCGAAGACATCCTTGTTCCAGACTCCCACCTCGACACCGTCGCGTCCGCCCTCTTCGCCAACGGCTGGACAGACTCAACTGGCCCTCCCAATAGCCGGGGCGGGTTTCTGGATGCCCGGTTGGGAAGTCGTTGCGGCCGCTTGTCGTAGATTCCACTACCCCGGAAGCCAAGACGACCCATTTGCCAACGAATTTCTTATCCTGCCTACATCTTTCGTCGGGCTCGGTGCTGAGCCGGTTTTGGACAAGACAGAAGACTTTACTTGCCACGATGAGAACGTGTATTGTCCCTCGCCCGAATTAATGCTCACGACGATTATTCGTACGATCTTGAGACACCCAGCTGCGGAGAGCGTGTTGTCGTTGATGAGGGTGTGGATGTCGTATTTTGAGTTGTATGCCGGGTTTGACGAGGCTTCGCTGGACGGTGCGGACGATGAGGTGAAGGAGTTGTGGAAGGCGGAGGTGAAAAAGATGAAAGATACCAGATTTGGGTTTTCGGTGGTTGGTGATACGTCTGAAGATGTGAGTTAGTCCTTACAGTAGCGTTTATTTTGAGCTTATTAACTTGTCGGTCAGTTTATACCTTACAGTCCATGTATGCGCGGTGTACATATTACAGGAGTTCCACCCATTGCGACTGATGTCATCGCGGATCGCCAGCCGACATTCGGCTTTGCATATGCAGTGTAATGAGGACCGAGAACAGCCCCGGAGCACAAACCCTCGCATGGACGAAGTACTTTGTGGGTTAGTTATTTCTATACGAAAATCATCTCCAGCGCTGACAAGACGTTTTCTTCGGTTCAACCCTCACCAAAAGCATACCGCATACATGTTACGAATCTTACGATCGATTATTCCAACATTGTTGGATGTATGCGCGGATGGATATGACACTCAAGGTAAATACGTGCTCAACGTTGTGTACTTACCGGACGCATTGTGCGATCTCGGATCAAGTAGAAAGAGGACTGACGTGTGACCTGTATGCCGTTTACACGTGATCGGACGCGTCGAACCTAAGAAATCTAAAAATAGTTTTTCTTACTCCTCTCAAGTAGAAATGACTCGGAAGTTGTGTGACTAGTCTCAGGCTCAAGTCATCATCCATGCGAATTGGTCCGTGCGCTTCAACAGAATCATATATAAGGTCCCCGCCAGCCTCATTTATAACATCACCACTCTGGCCTTCTTGGCTTAGGGCCTGTTCGGCAACAGTTCCAGTTCGTAGTTTCTAGCAACTTCCTGTACGAGCAACTTCTGGCAAAAAAATCAGTTCACCGGCTCCCGGACTCCGTGAACTTCCTTACCAATTATCTGTATTAGTCAGCTGAGCTGAGCATCGCTTTCCCCTCCTCTCCCTTAGTTCACTCTTGATATGACGCGTTTACACCTACCAGAACCATCAAAGCATCGTGCGAGACGTGCTTGCCTTCGCCGTAACCATGTATGCCAACGTCGACGTGCTCTGGTTGCCACCGTTGCCGTCACCACCATTGCCTTCGTAATGGAGGCCATTCTCGCAACAGAACGACTTCTAAACCCAGAACCATACCACACCTCACGGCTCTCTGGCAGGAGATGGGTGGAGGAGCTCAAGGATGGCCACCCCGACCGTATGGCTGATAATATCGGTGTCCGGCCAGCAGTCTTTTCAAAGCTCGAGCAGGAGTTGGTCTTGAAGGGTGGATTATTGCCAAGTAGATGGGTTGATACATCAGAGATGCTTGCTATCTATTTGTATCAGGTAGTGACCAATTCAACAATTCGGAAGACAGCAGAGAGGTTCCAGAGGTCAAACGAAACCATTTCAAAGTGAGCATGACCTGTTCGGGCTTATCCCAAGCTTACTTTCTTTCAGGTGCTTCAAGCCCATACTCAACGCCGTAATATCAGAAGAATTTCGTTCGGTTTACATGAGCCAGCCTGGTGCTGATGAACTGCCTGCCCGCGTTCGAAGAGACCCAACTCTCTACCCATTTTTCAAAAATGCCATCGGGGCTGTTGATGGTAGCCATTTGTTTGTTAGCCCGCCCTCTCACACTCGAGCACATTGGCGAGATCGGGATGGCCACCTCACCCAGAATATGATGGCTGTTTGTGACTTTAACATGTTTTTTACCTTCGTGCTTGTTGGATGGGAAGGGAGTGCTGCAGATGGCCCTCTCTACCACCGGTGCTTTGACCATGGCCTGAAAGTCCCAGAGGGGAAATACTTCTTGGCTGATGCGGGATTTGGTGCCTGCGACACTCTCCTTACCCCATATCGAAAGACTCGTTACCACTTGCGTGAATGGCTGGCTGGCCGAAATCGGTGAGTATTGTCCTTTCCGGAGTGTACCATGACCATTCCAATGTAGACTTTCATCAGGCCCCGAACCAAGGAGGAGCTTTTCAACCTACGACACTCACAGATGCGAAATGTGATCGAGAGGTTATTTGGAGTTCTCAAGCGTGAGTTCAAGATGGCTCGTGAGCCGAATGAGTATCCCATTCACATCCAATGCCTCATCCATCTCTCGCTGACACTCCTGCATAACTTCCTTCGGGTTTGGGAGCCATCGAGATTCTCGGACGAGCTTGATCCAAAGCACTGGCGTCAACCGGCGGACATGAATTCAAGCAATGAAGACGGTGCTGATGATGCACCCCAGCCTAGTGGTGCTCGAGTCAGCTGCCATGATGCACTTCGTGAAAAGATAGCAACGGAGATGTGGATGCAATACCAGCAAACACTTGAACGTCGTCGCCAGGATCGCCACCACTAATGTGGCTTCAGTGTCAATCGAAAAGTTGATGTATATACTACTTCGTTATTCAATACATGATTTGTACACCAGTTTGCTATTTGGAAAGGTTTTCCATCTCACTTGCAAGCGAATACGAACGTGCTTCCCTATCAGTTGGGTCGGTGATGTCAAAACTGAGGTATTCTTCAACATTTTCAAGCTGTCGGAAAACTTTGCGAGCCTTCGAAAGCGAGAGGGGGGAAAGACCATCCTCGGCCTTGACAGTGCGCCATGCCTCCTTCCGTCGCTTCTCGCCCTTGGATGGAGTGGCCTTTGGACTAATCAGCCCTGTGACAAGGGTTCCCACAGCTTCAGCAAGTGTTCCGAGGTGGGTGCTCGTGGTGGTCCGTCGTCGCTTCGGAGGAGGGCTTGCGGGAGGTGTTTGTATCCGTCGTTTGAGGCTCATAGATCCCATGCCAGGCTAGAAAGTCATATTAGAAGATGTACAAAGTGTTCAAGATTTACCACGTACCTGTGATGTAGTTGCCGTGGTTTGGGTTCTTTCCTGGCTCTCCTCGTTCTCTCCTTCGTCTGGTTCCTGCTCAGCATCTTCCGGACCAACCCCTTCATTCCCGGGTGAGTCTCCCCCTGCATCTGGCTCGATTTCCTCAACGAGAGTGCCCTTCGCCGACGAAAATGCGTTGTCACCAATTGCCATGTTGTTTCCTATTATTTCGGCGATGTCGTTGTACTGGGGAAATGGGTGGGTGCGCCAATGTAGGTAGTCCTTGTATTTTGCTGCCTTTGAGCCATCCTAGGTACTTGTCAGTAACTATACAATTCGAAAGACCAAATTCGAGAGGTACATACTTGATTGTAAAGAACACGCTCCCACACATCCTCTGACGCGGTGACCGTCTTTGTTGTATCGTTCCAGCCAAACCCTGATGCGTTTCGGAGATAGTCCACAACCTTGAACGCAGCCTTGAACTGTTGTAAAGGTCAGAGGTTGTGCAACAAAGCAGGATGCGTACAAACCCTTGTCCATCTGGATTTCACTTGTTCAGAGTCGAGAGAAAAGCCTGCTTGCGATAACTGTGTGCTAATTTGAGAGTAGACTTGTGGCTTGAAGTTGTTTTCGGACGCCGCACCATCCTTCAAAACGTCCTTGAGAGCACTGATGAGAATTGACTTGGATTCGGGATTCCAATTTGCTCGTGGCTTTGTTGATTGTCCTCTGGGCATCTTGAAATGAGAACAGAAGTGAGGGGAGGCGAGCAGGGGACTGTTGTGTTATATAGGTTGTAGAAAGTTCATGCTTACACAGATAAATGGATCGATAAATGTGTAACCGAACACGGTATGTACGAAAGTTCGAGAATGAAGTTGCACTGCTTAGCAAGACACCAAATTTAGGCAAAAGTTAGCGGCAACTTCGAACTGGAACTGTTGCCGAACAGGCCCTTAGATCAAGTGTAGTATCTGTTCTTGATAGTTTAACCACTATTATGGAGGCCTGCCTCTTCTGGTTATCCTATTTTTGCCGCCTCAGTTCCTTGGGCTCTGCTTGCACCCCTTGGGCGTGATGACCTTGCTGCTGCAGAAATGGCTAGCATCGTCGGAGGATCTTGATCCTTTTCTTCGCATGTTCTCTTTGCTGGAAGTTTCAACTGTCCACAAAATTTATGGAGCAGCGGATTTCAGCAAACAGATCATCGCGGCAGTCGATCCACCTTTTTAGCACGTGATACATAGATATGCGTTCTTTTTGATGCCGAAACGTTTGCGAGGGGTCATCGCTCCACTCTGAAGTGACTTCGACCTTACTCCGCTCTGTACTGGTTTTTTGATGATGATATTCACTAGCGAGAACTGGGGAAAACCTGATAGCTATTGATTCTAGTCCGTCATTTAATTACACGCCTCAGTTCTAACTCTCGTATGTGACCACAACCTTGCATATTCCCCTGAGCAGTTGCGACGTTGCCAATAATCATTTGGAAAGACATCGCTTGAATAAATACATTTTGCCGCCACAAGCAGCAATCTTACGCAGATCTCGTTGAGCGCTGTGACCGGAACCCTCCAGCAGGACTCGCTTGCCCAAGGGGGTGTCGGGATTTAAAAAAAGGACCTAGGGTCGATTTTTTTGGTAAGGAGCACTGGGCTGAACCAACCGGCCAACGTAATCAGGCACACTTCCATTTTGGGAAATAATTATGAAATATGATGTCACCGCCATGCGGCCTTCCCTCCTCATCCTCCTCTCGACCTTTCTCGATGTTGAACATGCATCGCAGACCCAATTCTTAGGCACCTGCTCAAGATAAACATGAATTTGATGATACTATAATGGTTTAAGAAGAAGATACAAGTAAGTTTTGTGTTGAAATCCTGATTGGTTTACTTACCCACACAGTTTCACATCCTTACATCGTTGGCTGTTGGCTCTGCTCGGGAGCCACACAAAAAATCATCTAACCCCCCACGTCGACAACCTTACGTTTTCGCCATTTCCTCGCTGACAATCTCTGAAGCAGAGGGCCTAGGCCCAACCTCGTTGGGTTGAGTGTTCTGTTCCATGGGATCTCTCGGTAAGTTTGGATTTACTTGTTCAACCGAAAGCATCAAGGGATTCTAACAAACCATAATTAAAGGTGTTAACGGTTGCCACACTACCGAAAATAAGAAAGTCCACGATGTGGATGTTGAAATCGCAAGATCAACTTCATCAGCTTGCGACACATCCACTTCTCTGTCGATCACGCCATCTGTGTCCATCAGAAAGTCCAACGTCGCAGTGCCGCTCACCAACTCTGAGTCAGATTCCGAAGAACTTTCATCCTCTTCTAAGCCTTCACCGCTGTCCACCTTGTCTTCGTTTGACTCCCTTTCAGGTTCCTTGCCTTTCCGAAGGACATATTAAATTTTGTTTTTTCGTCGACTTTAATTTCGGGTACTTACCTGTAACTATTAATTCAATATTAATGAATTTTCTGAACCTCGAAACAGGTTGTCTGAAGCTTTCTTGCATCCAGTGTGTATAATACATCTACAAGTATGGTTGTAGAGCTTCATGGCGCCATCTACACAATTTTTGAGCCAAATATCTTGGGGTTCCAATTTTTTTTTAGCGGCCTGACGGCCGAACCAACCAACCGGCCCCCGGTCCGGGATTACGATCCCGACACCCCCTTGCGCTTGCCGATCCAGATGGCCATTATTAACTCCACCAACATCAGGAGGATAGTAATGCGGGGGTGGGTAAGCATGAGCCCAAGGCCCCAGCAGCGACGGGTCGGATACTCTTGAGCATGGTAGGGTGCAGGATGGGATTGCCAGGGTGAGGAGCTGGGAACTCATGTGGCCTGCCCCACTGATGATACGCCGGGTACCGGAGGCTGGGGGATGGAATGGAAGCTTGGGATGTGTGTTGCTCAGGATCTTGTCTAGAAGGTGGACCAGGAGGAGCGACCTGTGCTCCGAGATTAAGCTGAGGAGCTTGATAACCATGCTGCTGGCCCCGTTGATACCCAGGATGTTCTCCAGTAGGTGAGCGCTGGTGAGCCAGGAAGAGAGACATGTATACTGGATGAAGGACCCGTCACCGCTGGAGCCCTGGTATTCGGAATGAACTTGTGAACCCAAACGAGTCTTTTGGTTGGCAATCATGTTGCCGGTGAATTTCGCGTCTGGTCACGCAACAACGTGACGTGACAAGTTCGTTGAACCTTCTTCCCATGAAGCAATTTATCAACTCTCAAGAAAAATGCCCATATTCGACAGCCAGAGTAAATACGTTTTGGGGGAAGGAAAGCCCCTTAAATTCTGTCACTGGCCACACTGTCCGCTGGGTCGAAGTAAGGCTGCCTTTGCACATCGAAAGATGAGTTTGTGGGAAATGAACTGTCGTTCGGTATTGTGTAAGTATCGCTTGAATAATTTGTTGGCAATACTTTGATGTTGCAAACTAGAGCGGAGAATGTCAGGAGCAGCATTGGCCGTTTCATAAAGCTCGTTGTCGGGCTCCGTATGTCGTTGTAGTGGAGTGGCTTGAGGTACGCCAATTTATTCTTTCATTGCTTACAGATCTAGAAGTAGACGCCGAGTTCCATATTTTTCTCCGCAAGAGTATGAATGGCTGTTTAAGCGGGCCATCTTGGAAGGAATGGAAGTCAACACGAACCCAACAAAAATCCTGGACCACTGCATGGTCGTAGAAGTCATGCAAAGAGACCGCATCCTCGACTCAAACGAACCACAAAACTTCCTCATCGAATCCGCCTCAGCAGTCGCAAAATTTGTCGACACTTACAGACGACTTTTTCCCGACTCCGAGTCTGCGATAGAGCAGATAGTAACCAGGGATATTGGAGATTCCGTGGACATCAGGAAGAAAGGTGGGACGGGCCAGGGATTGGCGCTTTTTGTTTGTGGGTCTAGTGTGGGAAGGCGGGAAGCACCGCGTGATATTGCGGTTTTTCGGATATACGCTCTGACGGATCCCCTTGTTCCGGCGGGCCATCGAAATATGCATGAGTGGCCGGGTATACTCAAGCGAGTGGCTAATGCGATATTTAGCTATGAGGACGTTTTGAGGGGCGATTGCCAAAGATTTACCGCGACTGGAATTGGAAGAATCTGACACTGACGAAGAGCCGGAGGGGACATGAGCAGAATCTAATCCGGAAAATGAGTCGGAATAAACCTTCAGTGGTCCTGGATCTACCTCCTATCTCGCGATATTTACGACAGGTCTTGTACACTGGGAACTCTTCCTTCAAGGCATTACTTTTGGTGTCGGTGTGCACTTCATATTATCGTGAACCAAGGTACGACTTCACATAATATCGATGTCTGTCTACGAGAGACTATGCACTGGTGGAAAACAAGGACAAAGTCGAATCTTTTCAACCCAAAGCGCCCAGGGCTTATTATGCCCTTAACTTTCATCCATCGGATCGGCACATGTCTTTCCCAATAGCCACGGATGAGAACGACTCGAGGTTACTCAAATCAAAGCACCCAAGGAAAACCCTTACTCTCGATCAAGGAGGGTGAGAACCCGGGCCCTTATCTTCAACAACAATACAATTCTCTTGACAAGTTATGTATAGTACATGGTCAAACCTTCAATGTCCTCTTCGAACTGGGATCATTTATTATAGCCGAAGTTCGGGAATCTTTGAGCACGACCTTTATTCCTCCAGCAATGATGAGGTTCGTTCACGTATCCAATCAGCTGAAGACTTGAGACTGAATTCTTTTCCCAGCCCCGAGGGATCGCAACGCTTCAACCGACTTCAATGGCAAACAGCTTTACGCTTATTCCAATCAATCGCAATCGAATTCTACTCATAGGGATGAGCTTTGAAGAGAGCTATTACACTGACGAAACCTGGGACTATCTACACCTATCGATTCACGAGATCCGCTCTTACCGCGTCGGTCCTGCCTTGTGGACTTATCATAATTATGGCCACTCGAATATCTTTCAGTTGCAGCCGATGAAATCGACCACTAACACTTTGGGAATCACATTCGGGGTGGATTCCAAAAGTCGTATGGAGCTATTTGACGTCTCCACTGACGCCAAAGAAGATAGTTACCCTCTAGTCGAGGCTGGGCAATTGAATTATAGTCGACAGCTCAATGACGCCGGTCCGTCATGATTTTTAAATATATGATGGTCTGCCCTCAAGCATTATTCAAGTTGTATTATCACCCGACAGGCGCATTCTTCTCAACGCAGACCAGGACACCGAAACCATCGACGTCTTCCACTCCGGCCCTGGTGACACAGATAATATGGATTTTTCTTTTGTTACTCGTGTCTCGATCCCAAATCCCAAGGGCACCAACCGTAAAGAGGAGAGGTTACTCGGAGCGCCCTTACTTGCGTTTTCCGCTGATGGGACCAAGTTTGCTGCGGGGACGGCTGATGGTGTAGTGTCGGTTTGGGATATCCGAAGTAAGATTCCCTTGAAGGTATTTGAGGTGGATGTGCCCAGGAGCATTCTCCAATGGCCTATATGGTATCTTCAATTCAGTAGTGGAATATCAGGGAAAGAGGTTCTGGTATTTATGGAGGTGAGTTGATGCTTCTCTTCAAAATGTCCAATTTACCTCTGAAATAAATGGAAATTAGAACGAAGTTTCAACTGATCTGAAGATCATCCACCTAATTGACGCAACATCATTTGAAATGGAAGAAACTCTCTGCTTACCTACAACTAGCTATTTTTACGGAGGTAACCGAGGGACGAATACATTATTCTTCGAGCCGAACGGGGGCAGTATGTATGCCTCACTGGAGGGAACACTTTACGAATGGAACCTGCGGAAAAATACCGGTCCTGAATGGTGGCTCGGGGAGACGTAGCGTGATATCTATGGTGCCAGATAAATTTTAGGCCGAAGAACCTGTCTGCTTGCGTATACAAAAGAAAAATCTTTTTGCAGGTTACAGCCAAGTGATGGTATTATTCTTCGATCCGATGTACGAGTTATCAGAGTCAGAGGCGGTCTGAGTGCTCCGAGAGTCATGAATAGTGGCGTTACCTGCTATAATGGCAGCTTCGCCTCGTTGGTCTAATTGAACTTTTAAGCTGTCGTGCCACTGAACAGCCTCGCTAATTCCTTGGTAAAAGGCATTCGGAACAATTTCTCCCTAAGGTAGGTTAAGTATCATCATCAAAAGCAAAATGATTGAGAGACAGACCTTAAAATTCCGGTAGATGAAGCCTCGGCGTTCATAAAATGCGTTGAGGCATGAGAAAAGCCAGTAATGGCATCAATGTCGCATGGGCGCTGAACAAGCGCATGATGAAATTCTAGGAGGTGAACAGAAACAGCCATGCGAGATGGTACGGTGACGTAGGGGAAAGACCCTTGATGACGAGAGTTTCTGTTACATAGCCAGTAACTTCAAACGTATCAAAATCTGTAAGGAAGAAGTGTCGAGATTGCATTAAAGTCGCTATACAACATCACCTACGATATAGAAATAAACATATCACCTTCCTGTTCTTTGTCTCGCATGAGGCCGGATGCAGACAGGCTGATCGGATTTCAATCAGAGGCAAACATCTTTCCCCCTTCGTCCTGGCGATAACTGAAACTAGGGGAGCGGCAAGGCGGGGTAAGAGATGGTCCCACTGCTGGGTCAGAAGCGGCCGCCACAACTGGCTGTGATTTGGGCGCATCAATGACTTGATTCAGGTCCATCTTGTTTTGAGGTTCATTTTCTTTAATTGAAATGGATGAACCTCTTTCTCCAGTCGCGCTGCTCGAAGTCGAGCCAAATGTTCTTTGAGATGGCGAATTCATTCCTCTTGGCCAGGGCGACCGACAGAAATCGAGCTCGTGCGGCTTTCTCGCCTTCTCTTTGTGCTCGCGGAGACTCGTCCAAACCTGTGGTTGTCGATCAAGTGATTGCTTCGCATCGTCAGAACGAGAGAATTGGAGAGCGAGGTATCAGCAAGCGCGTAAAGAGGGGGGAGAGCACAACTCGAAGCGGGGCGTCCTCTTAAACGTGAGGGAAAGTGGAAAACACGTTAATACAGCGGAAAAATCTTTTAAGAGTCTCCGACGAGTTCAAAGATAACAGGGTGTAAACGGGAGAGTCAAATGGCGAAGCACAGAACCTCGATTTGACGCGGGCGGATGCAACATGGAGGTAACAGCCATCAGAGGCAGCGAAGATCGTTTGGGACGTTGGGAAGACCGATAATTATATGTGTGGCTCTATGTAAGCCCCTCGAGGTGGCTAAAGCACTGCGAGTGCCAGTTGATCAGCCACATGTAGGAGGAAGTTGGCTGAGTCACTGTGGTCATCGTTATGAGAATGCGTCGACTTTTAATAATCCTCTGTACCCGATGCCTGAGGGAAGAGACATAGCACAACGATATCAAATGGTAACCGGTGCCGCGGTGAGCCTTGACATGTCGGCAGGCGGGATCCATTGGCCTTAGTTCAACCTTAGTTTGCCTATTTAGGAGTTGTTTCTTCTGTGGTTGGATGTTTGGGTTGTGTTTGTATCGTGTTCGTGCTATTACCTTCCTCTGCGTCCATTTCTCGAACAAGAACTCTCGCTCCTTTACTTTGCGGGCTCGTTTTTGCCGCGTGCAGTGGTGGCCACCAAGAAGTCATAGAATGGGGGGTTTGGCGCCAAGGTCCCATGTCGCTGTCATGCCTCAGAATGGTACGCGAATCACCTGATGGATAACCATGACTGATCCCTTTGGAAGTACAGGTTCCCTTCGAGGCCGTACTAATTCTTAGCGCTAATTTCTGAGCCACAATAAGACTTGCAAAGGACTCACTTAAAAGACACCGCTCCCATTTCGTTGCTCCAGCATGTCCGCAATGAAAGTCTGTGCTGTGCTTTGCTTGTCATTGTACTTGCTCGCTCAGGCGCATATCACTGATGACCATGAGTCTATGATATACTCGGGCTCATATGGATGGAAGCGATTCTCCGATTCGTCTGCGTATAGGGGAACAACGTGAGCTCAACACTTTCTGCATGATCCTTTCTGACCTAAAATCTTCACTCATTGTTGCGCTGGTAGACCTGTCATTCTACCCATCCCATCAACGTCCACAATATTGGGGACCACCACCTTCGGTTCTTCAACATCCGAAACAACGTCTGCAAATTACTCAGCAACCTCACTTCCACAGGCCGCTCCAGTCTCAAAGTAAGTGGCTTATTCCACTTTCCGCCCAAAATTCATAGCTGTACCACAGAAAAACGCGCACGGGTGCCATAATCGGTGGGGTAATAGGAGGCACAGTGCTTCTTATCCTCACAGTCGTCTTGTTGCTTTTCTTCTTGAGACGACGACGAAGACCACGGCACGCTCGAGTCGAGTCGCCGTTACGAGATACTCGTGCCCCTGAAACGAAGTTGTCGCCAATTAATCCTCCTTCAGGCTTTGATTGGGCAACAATGTCTCTTGCTAAACCTTCTGCGGTAGCATCTCCTCCGCCCGGTCTCTACCCCTACGCTACCGATACCTTGATCTTGGGTCAAAACCCTTACATGCCGCCACCAGTTCCACAATCTTCCGACATCCCAAGAATGGGATTGCCTCAGGCGTCGATGATCACTCAACCAGCAGTGGCCAGACCATCGATAATATCTTCATTAGCCAATTCGGCTACCCCTGCCACTACTTCCGTCATGGGTGCTTCCGCGTCCGGATCGCTACCTTCAAAAAGCCAGCCAATGAAAACAGCTGCTAGCCAGGAGCACAATTTCGAGGATTTGAGCTCAGTGGCTAGTATCACGTCTCCAAAGAACTCCGTGGTTGATAGCGTGACTCCGTCCATCGCTTCCTCTGCACTGCTGGTCCCACGGAGCACAGAATGTCTGACAGACGAAGAGGTGGAATTTGCGGCTTCACCTTATCAGCAGCGGTTGCCTCCACAAAGTGTTGAGGGTATCATGGACGATAAGTAAGTGGACCGTTAGGATCCTACACACAAGTGATTGATTCGCATCATAGCATCGTCTCGTCTTTTGGTAAAGGAAATGTGAGAACAAACAAGTCTAATGCAGAGTTCACCATACTGCTCATCGGTGCGAGCATTTGTAGTTGTGCTTATGATATGCCGCTCAAACTGCAATAGGCGAAACAGGGACAGGAAAGACGTCCTTTTTATCATTGCTTATAAATGTGCTAGCGGGTCACATCCCTGACGAATATGATTTGGAGCCGTACGACGTAACGAACGAATTTGAAAGTGGCCTATCGCACAGTCGAACCAATGCTGCCGAAGTCTACAGGTTCAAAAGTGTCAATGGTGTACAGGTCACCGTGCTTGACACACCTGGTCTCGCCGACGCACGCGGACTGGAGAAGGACAATGAGAACAAGCAGAGTATCATTGACACCGTCAGGGACAACATCCCAGAGACCACAGCAGTGATCATTGTAGCCAACAGCATCAATCCACGCCTCAGTGTCGCAACCGACTACGCAATCACTATGCTGTCATCCGTCTTCTGCGGTACTCTTGCAGATAATATCGGCCTTCTTTTCACCAGCCTTTCCAGCCCTTTCAACTGGAACTTCGACGTCAAAACGCTTCCTGTAGAGTTGCAGGGAGCTAAGACCTTTCTTCTGGACAACCCTCTGGCCCGACACAGGGAGTACTTGAAAATTAAAACCAAGGATGAGGCGCAGGGTTCAGTCACCAGGGCTAACCAAGCGGTCTTGCAAAAATTGAAGAAAGCAGTTGATGAAGGTCATGAAACGGCCTTGGGCACCCTTGTTGAGATATTCGGCTGGCTCGACGGACTTATTCCTCAAGCAACGACTGACATCACCTTGCTCTATGACCAGTTGATGGAAATCGAGAGAAACATCAGCAGTAAGCTCGCCCATATGATGCAGCTGGTGGAGAAAAGGGGCAAGTTAGATGAACTTCTCAACAAATCCGACGGAATGCTATTGGTGAGTCAGGCTATCCATTCACCATTCATTACATTCCACTCACGGTCTTTTCCGCAGACCTCCAATGAAATGGCAAACGTCAAGAGCGTTATCCACAAGAAAACGTGGATTCTTCAGGATCAACCCTATCACAGCACTATTTGTGTTTACCCGCAGTGTTACTCCAACTGCCACATCAAGTGCAACCTTGATTTCACTCTCGACCCTATGAAGTTAATTCGCTGTATGGCTTTTCCATCACAAGGTGCCTGCCAGATTTGCAACCACTCCTTCCAGGCCCACCAGCATTACAATGCCCTCTGGTCCGAGAAGTATGACACTGAGGACCATGTTGACGCCCAAAGAAAACAGCGTTCCGACGAGGCGACGATGATGTTCGAGAGCACTCCAGTTTCAATCGAGGACATTCAGAGTTTCATCGACATCATTGGGAAAGATATGGCAGATGCAACCGAGGAGATTGGGCGTCTTGCAGTGGATTACTCTAAACTCCCGCTTTCCCGAAGCTTCTCTGGCCAGGTCAAGAAATTCGTCAAGGTTCTCGAGACGCATTTGGAAGCCATTCGCCACAAGATGGACGATGCGAGTGTCAAGCGCATGGAGGCGAGCTTGGAACGGCTGAGGGAGAAGCTCAGGGTACTCGAGTTGCGGCGGTTGTAGAGATTTCCAAGCCTACCATCCTGAAATGGTTGGGCAGGTGGGCGGACATTATGATCGGCATGTCGTCAGTCTGCATCCTGTCAAGTCTTCGCCTCCTTGAACCGTTTGTCACTCAGTACTCAGAGGATCTTCCTAAAACTTGCATATTCTCCCCCCCTGCGTCATCGTTTGTACAGTATTCCGTTTCTGCTCGTTCTTGTGTATTTGTTAGTTCTCATTGTGCACAAATTGTGATTCCCGATAGACGATTCAGTAAAGGAAGCTAGACGTCCTGGCATATCAAGTAGTTCGTAAATGGGGAAGCAGTCACTTCGAATATAGTCTATCCATCAAGGCGAACAGTTCAAACTTGCGAGCAATTCTGTTGTTCCTCATCCTAGTTTCTGGCACGGTAATTCAAATCGGATCCAGTTCTGCGCCCCAACGCCAGTTAGAGAGTGTTCGCGCCTCTTGGAGCAAATTCAGGATGACGGGTCGCGATCTTCAAACGGACGACTTGCTGATATACCTTCCTATTGGTGTGGAACAATAGGTGTCATCGCTGTGGGCCTTAAGCTTAAATAAGGTGGAACAGTCCGAGGTGCTTCTCCGACGGCGTATAGCTGAGTGGGTGATTTATTTAAATCTCGATTTACCAGATGTAGCACACTGTTTGAATGGATTCTTTTCATTGCTGCTTAAATCTTACATCGTCATACCAAGTATCTACTCATCCAGTTTCATCCGCGATGTTCTGAAAAGCTGCACCATCCCAATAGGAATCAAGGTAGGATCGACCACCTCAAGCCCCCCATACTTCCTGACAAGATTTTCGCCATACATCGAGATGATCCACTTGTCATACCAGTTCATGTTTTGCCAACTCGTCGTCTTGGCCCAACCCTTCCCGCTATCAATGGCAGCCTGCACAGTCGGCGCCAACGCCATCTCAACAGGCTGAGGGACGACGAGCATCTCCTCGTAACGCGCCCCCCACCCCCGCAACCAGGACTCGCGAAGGGAGGTAAACTCCTCGAACAACATGAACTCATCAGAGACTTCGGCTCGCTGGCTTTCAGATCGCTTCGCGTCCTTGTCGTGATCCCAAACCTCTTTAAAGCCCCTGTAGGCCTTCTCGTCATTATCAATTTTCTTCACAAAAGCTTCTTCAGCAGTCATATCCTCGGACCAGTCATCCGAATCGATATCGTCGTCATCGGATGATTCCCAATCCTCGGTCCCTTCGTCCGATGCATCGTCATCGTCTTCATCTTCTTCGTCGTCAAATACAGCCCTCGGCTTGTTGTCCTTCGCCGAAGCCAAGACCTCAAGCATCACATTCCGGAGTTCCAGCCCACCACTCGCAATGGGGAAGTAGAAGTACCCCTCAGGCATATCTCGGATACCAAACCGCTTGTCGATGACATTCTGCAGATACCCAATGGCGCCGTTCTGGGTGTCAGAGAACAGCTCCCGTTGAATCCTAGCCAAAGTGTCGATGATATCTGTAAGGTGTGATACCCCAAAGCAGTTCGCTGGACGACCTCCGAAGTTCCTCAAGAAGAACGCCATGTACTTGTTGTACGCGTTGATCCAGCCAAACACGGACTTGGTGGCTGCAAGCTGGCGGCGCAGTTCAACAATATGTTGATCAACATCCTTTTGGTCAATGACAAAACGTGCTTCGCCTTCGTCAAACTTCAGAAACCCCCATCGAATACCGCCCGCCGGCAACCCCTCGCACTTCTCTCCCTCGCCAACCACGGCAGACCCAGTCTTGGGCTCGTTGAACTTGAGCCCGACGATGTTTGCGTACGTGTTCATCTCTTTCCATCCTGCAGCACACTTCTTCGCATCTGCATCCCAGAGCCACAGGTCATCGTGCATGCGGTACAGGTATAGCCCGTCTGCCTTCTGGTTCACTGCGAAGTCCATCATGAAGAGGATGGCTTCTCCGCAGACGACACTTAGGGCATGGCTGATAGGTGTACCCCGCTTTCTGATGCGCACTTCTGGATCCCCTGCGAATCGCAATGGTGCGCGAAGGAAGGCCTTGTAGAACCCGACCCACTGTTTAGAGAGGCCGATGAATTCCAAGACAGTCAAGATGGAGTCATGAGGGAGGGATGGCCCGAACCACTCTAGATCGGACCGAATGACTGTGTGCGATCCATGCAGAGTTTGGTTCAGATAACACTCGGTCGTCATGATGTGCAACAACTTTTGTTTGATCATGGCAGGTGACGTCGCTTCATTGTCACTTGGTTCAGGAGCATCAACGAGGTCATCGTAAGTCGACGGATTATGAGCCGAATCGGATAGCTGACTGAGGAAGAAGTGAAAGCGTCGGGTCCGATTCCGCTGAGCGTCAATAGATTTCGAACCATCATCGCCTCGTAGTTGTTGGGTCCACCGTTCTTTGACTTTGTGGGTAGGGGGATCAAACGTGTGTTTCCAAGTTTTGCTATCAAAGACCTTTCGGAAGGCGGCTTTTAGCTGGACCTGCCAGTGTATTCCAACGATCTGGGTGAAGAGACCGTCTACGATGTCTGGATCTGTGAAGGCCCTAATAATCACATATGTCAGATGGATATCGTAACTGGAATATATATAAATGCGCACCTATATTTTCCGTTCAAATGCCGACGCATCTCAACCGGAATGCCCTCGGATCCCCAGGACCAGGTATCAAAACTGGCGAGGCGCATGCTCAGCACAGTCGCAATCTCGTCGAGGACTACAGGGTTTTCAAGAAAGCTCTTCAACGTCGTTCGCTTTTCCTCATCCATGAGGCCCGACGCCAAAATGCCATTGATAGCATCGACAACTGTCTGTGTGGAGATCGGTTGTCGCTGGAGATGTGACCCAATGTCCCTCGTTTCCTTCCTCAGTTTCTCCAACGCGATGGTCGCATCTTCCGATGAGAACAGACCCTCGAGGTAGGTCTTCAACGCCTGCGTGTCAACGGGGTGCTCATCGAAGATGATGGATACCAGCTTCTCCTTCTGATCATGCATCTCCTTCCTTCCAACCTCCACAAACTCGGAACCACCATCATCGGTCTCACTACCCGCCTGATACGGTACCGTAGACGAATCGCCGCTCGCCAGCCACTCGTTAAATAAACTGCCAAACAACTTCGCGCAATCGAAACGCAACAAGGTATGGCGAATGTGCGTTTCCAACGTATCAGCCCATTCCTTCAAGATGTCCCTGCTAAAGCTGGGATCCTTCTTCGCCTGGAGAATCCAGAATTGAAGGTTACCCAAGCTCAGCTTGCCCCCAACGATCTTTGCATTGCCCCTAGGTAAAGCGCCCGATCCTGCCCAGGATTTGATGGCCTTTGCAAGGATCTCAACCTTCTTGACAAGGTCGTCACCAGCTGCATCGGCTTCCTCGAGGACCTTGGCGTGAGCTTTGTAGGCTTGTCGTTGTTTCTCGAGCTCCTGGAGTTTGATCGATGTGATGAATTGCAAGGTCTGACTGAAGGAGGAGTCGGATTTTTGTTCTGCCATTGTGGTTCGCCACTGTGAGTAAGACGAAGACGAAAGGATAAGGGCTAGGGAATTAGATCAATGAGTCCTTGACGGGAGAGGCTTGGCCATTTTATACGACTGTTTTATACCCCGTGGAGACGTTGTACGCGTGGTGAATCACTTGGTCACCCTGCAAAAACGGAGCCGCTCCACAATTACAGAGTCAACATGAGTTTGAACAAAGTTTGATCGTGAGCGACGAGCGAAGGTGGGATTTGAACTCAGCTCATGTAGCATCTAACTTAACATACAGTTGTGTCCAAAAGAAGCGGTACATACAGGAAATGTGAGAGATCTGTCAAGGCATTCGACGAGAATACGTATAAGTATTCTCATGCACAGGCCGGAAGACAGACAGGAGGAACACCTTTTCCGAAGTCTTTCTCAGCCATGTAGTTTTTCTGGGGAAAGTGATGAGCGTGGTGTGTAATCGACAACTAAACATTAAGATACACCAGATCAATGACATTAGAATTGACCGACACCGTTGTCAACCTCGGGCAAAGCAACAGAATTTCCTTCAACAAATCTTTACACCCTTTCAAGTCGTTTTCCCGTGGCGAGCACGGTTGCTCCCCAAAATTGATCTTCTCCAAGTGCGAGAAGAGAGGCGGAAGCAACTGCATGATGGGCTCATCCATATCATCCAATCTCATCCAGTACCTCGTCTGAATGTTGAGGTCTGTAACCATAGTGAGGCTCTCAATGATGGAGCCTGAGGGGCTCATGGAATTGGAAACATGTTGCAGCATCCACTCGTACAACTCAGTTTTTGAGACCAAGTTGAGGCTGAGGCGTAGCGCTCCCGTTTGAGAAAAGAGGGCAACGGCTTTGACGGCTTGGTCCAGCCGCTGATAATCGAATTCGCCGGACACTGATTTTATTGTCACATCTGTGAGATTTCGAAGATGGGTAACTTTACAGGAGAAAAGCCATGCTATGAATTCCGGAGGAGCATCAAGGGTATGCAAATCAGGGAGGATAGGTTTCAATAGTCGAGGTGTCGGTTTGGGGATGATAATTCCAGTGAGCGACAACAACCTAATTGAGGGATTAGATCGGAGGAAGACTTCTACATCTTTAAGAGCCACCCCTTTTCCTTTCACTCTCCGATCGGAACTCAGTGTAAAATTGGACAACGAGGGTAGGACAAGAGTGGGAAGAAGTTGATGCCAGGTGGATGAGCCGACAACGGCGTTGAACCCAAGATTCTTCAGAGCTCTAGCCTTTGTTTTCAGGGTAGATTGGGTCCAGTGGAGCAAGTGGGGGTGAAGGAACATTGAGGAGTTGATATAGATTGAGGGGCACTCGAAGTTGGTCAGCAGACGGATATGTTCGGGCTGATTATGGGTTTTCGAAAAAATCGACAAGGCCTTCTGAGGTAAAATCTTCCAAGGTGTTGGAGCATGAGAATCTGCAAACAACTTTTCACCTCCGAAAACATAGAAGCTCTGGCATGACTTCTGAAGTACCGCGTCCATGAGCGCAGAAAACTCCGTGCTCCACCGCTGCATATCAAGTTTGGCATTGCGAATGGCCGATTCAATCGTGTCTCTAGTTGGTGGGTAGTATCCTAAAGTAAAGGAATGAATGGAGGGCAAGCGCGCTAGCAACCCCTGCAACGCATGAATGTCATAAAAGAGCCGGTCTACCTTTTCGATGCAATAGCACTGGATACATCGAAAATTTCCAGCAAATAGAGCTGCCTGGAGGGCGCCCAAACCCTCTCGAGAAGAGTTTGATATTCGGACAAGAGCGGGCTGTTCAGGAGTAATGTAGATGCCATTTCTGCGCAGGAAGACAGGCAGCGCTAAGAAGTGGAGGGTCTTGCATGTCCTTGCGAGAGTGTAGATCAACTCGGCATCGAGTGGGTCGATTATACGCGAGAGTAGCTCGTGTGGCAGGTCTGTCAATGTGGCGAGGCTCGATGGCGCCATCGCGTCGAAGTCGAAAGTGAGGTTGAAATGCTATGTACCTAGTGGCGGAAGGTTCAAGGCGGTGCCCGTACTGTGCCTTCCCGCACCCGCCCATGCCTGTTCCTGGTTGTGCCTGCCACGGTCCCAGTCGAGGAAACCAGATTTCGGATGACTTCTGGTGGTTTGGCGCACAATACGGTTGTTCCCCGTAAGTTCCGAAAGCTTCTGCCGAAGAACGTAAGAAACTAACAAAAAGTGAAAGTGCGCACAACACAAAAAAGTCGAACAGCAAAAGACTTGAATCCGTTTAGTGAACACGGTGTTGTGACTTGTAGATTATTATCATAGCCAAAAACCCAGCTTTTCGAATCCTTCATATCGAAATCTCCCTGAAATCCACTTGCTGAGGGGCTGAACATGAAGGCTGGACAGAGTAGTGAGTGTGGTGACTAGGGGGATTCTTGGGGGATTGATTCACAACCTGGCCGCTGTGTATCTACAGAATTTCTCACAGTGGGGCAACAAACAATTGAAAAATTACACAAGGTCAATATGTAGAGGTTGGCCTTTCCAGTTTCGAGCGCCCAACATTCCTTACGCAGGCTCGTTGTTTCAAGGCAGGGTGCCTTCTCACACAGATGCCATACAGACGCATTGAAATGCACAACCAAGTACAATTTAAAAAAATTCAAGCTGCAAAGCATTATGCAAGGCACTGTACAACCTTAACTGTACTTATGCAAGGGACGACCACCCGTCCCCAAGCGCGAAAAGCTTTTCTTTTACTTCGATATCCGTGGCGACGATCGCCTTGGCCCCAAGCTCACCTACAGGACTTAGAAGGATAAGTTTACGCCTCCCAGCGGGCCACAGAACGACCCTCGCCCTATACGGCTTCTTGAAGTCGAGGACCACGCCCTCGTTCTAAGGTTGGCGAACTCCCCCAAAAGCGACAGATCCTGTTCACCTCCATCGACCTCGTCCGCTTTAGTTGGGACGAGTATGCTGCGGACGGCCGCAAAAATACGGTGACCGGCGGCGTCACCATTTGGGTCGGAGGCCAGGAAGACACCACCACCGGCGATGTCGCGTTCGAGTCCTCTCAAGACATCCTTGGTCTCCACTGATCACTGGCAACACTCCTCCCCCACGGCTACACGCAGGACGTCTGTGTCATTAAACTCGACAAGGATGGGTTCATGCCGAACTTCGTCCAGAACGTCATTACCTTGGGTGCGTGCAAGGTGCGTGCTGAGTCCGTTTAACCAGAGGAGCAGGCTAACTGTTCTCATCCCAGACGTGAAGATCGACCCCGGCGACTTTATGAGCATGATGTACGATTGGATCGACGACAAGTTCGATTTCGACTACCCCTTGGATCGTCGTCTCTTCAAGCTCTGGGGTCGAACAGATCAATCATCCTACCACCAAAGACTTTGACGACATTCCCGTGTGGTTTCTTATTAAAAATGACTACACGACAGGAACAACCATTGGTCGAATCGATTCGAGTCCAAAGTTCGCACCTACGACCTCACCGGCACCTTCAATTCCACCGAAGCCCCAGTCCTGTCCTACGGCAAGAACCCACACTTCGGCGCATTCTCCGAAGGCGGGGACTCTGGGGCCGTTATCGGCGGTCCTAACGGCGAGTTCGTTTCCCTCCTCACCAGCGGTGCTGGTTCTTCGGAGTCAGTCGACATCACCTACACGACCCCGATGCATTGGCTAAGTTCCCAGGCGCCGACCTCTACTTCGACGAGAACTAGTTCGTCGAGTCTTCCGGCAGGCTTGGACTCGCGGGCTTGTCCTGTTCACTATTGCTTCTCGTCATCGGACTCTCTCAACCCACCATTTACTATCTACTCGCTCGTGACTCGTATATGTTTTCCCCTCCCGTATCCCAACTCACTTACCTCCTCAGTCGTATGTGTTTTGATGTTTAAATCGCGCGTGAGAAGTAATTTGCAATCAAGTACGAGTGAGGCGGTGCGGTCCCGCCAATATCAAATGCCGACTTCGATGGTCAGCATGAGAGCACATCGCATGCGCGAGATTTCGAACTTCAAGCTACCCAGGCTTCTGCTCTCCTGAGGATTACTTGCCTTGATCCCTGACATTTGGATCTCGGAAAGCAATCCGAAACGCGCAATATGCACGACAAGCTCAGTTCAGCTGTGTATCCATGACAGCAGGAGACAGCAGTTCCAGTCGGGACTTAGGTTACTTGGGAGGTTGCTTATAACCAGCGCTCTCGAATCGCGATGTTATCTCTCAAATGAGGGTAAGTATAAGGCAACTTTTGGATTAGGGGATGCGCGGTGGAGACAATACCCAAAGTAATCAGGAACGAGACTAACCTGGAGTTGAGTTCCTTCATCTTCTGCAACCTCCCTTCTCTTCAAGACCGATATTTAAAGACATTTTTCTGCTTTCCAGCGCAAAGATGGTGCAGGCCACTGTAGGGAATACTGTTGGCGCTCTCCAAATCGCGATTACTGTCTCTACGATGCTCTTCGGGATCGTCACTATGCAATGTCTTCAGTACATGAAACGTTACCCAGACGATGCGGCTATCTTGAAAACGCTGGTGAGAGATTTGCTGCTAAAGTTTGAGGGTGGTCGCTCATCTCCCCAACTCTCACCCATAGGTTGCTTTGAACTGGTAAACTTTTCGTGCTACCGTCGTGATAAATACGCGCTAAGGCAGAAGCACTTAGGCTTATGGAGCTTGGACAATCGATCTGCGTGTCCTATATGATGTACGTCGTGACGGTCAACGGATCCCAATCGACTCGTTTCGTCGGCCTCGGAGTTGCAGTGATTCTCGGAGGGTTGATTACGGCGGTTGTGCAGGTGCGTCTGACCTGATTAAATCGTTTCGGTGTGTTCAAGGCTAATGGCAGATAAATGTATATAGAGCTTCTTCTCCTGGCGCCTCTACAGAGCACTTCCCCAGCCATTCAGCTACATCGGCATTTTTTGCATCGTGATTGCAAATCTTCGATGTGTTGCAGCTTTCGTATTTAGTCCGCGAGTCATTACCCAAGACGTCGAGGAGTGGAGAACACACTCATTTGCCTTGGTCACCGTGTTGTTGTCGTCTGGTGCCGTAATCGACGTCATCATTGCGGTTACATTGGTATCGTTTCTATTGAAAAAACGGCAAGAAGCTTTTTCTAGGTGCGGTCCTAGTCGTTGGCATTTAACTCGTATTCAAAGACATCATTGTACAGGGCTTCTGCAGAAATCGTTGAGCGGATCGCAGCCTTTACAATCCGTATGTAACCTTCAGAGTTGGCTGTCATAGACGACATTAACCTATCCAAAGGAACTGGCCTTCTCACAAGGTAAGAACTAATTATCTCATTCAAGCTTCCCGAAAACTAATAGAATGGTCAGTATCACGGCAACCTCTGTGCTTGTTTGCGTGAGTACTTTCCTACTACTAACTCATTCAAGGTTCAACTTTCACCTTCGTCATTGCTCGACAGTACCTCACTATGAGGGAGACCTGTGAGGCCGCTTCTCAAAGTCAATTAGTTTCCTTTACAAAATATTATTTTGCAGACGTTTGGGTCGCCATATACACGGTCCTTGCAAAATGTGTGTTTCTTCGCGTGGCTCTCGTCAAGCTCTCGTTAACCGTGATACTTATTTCGCTTTGAAAAGTGTACTCCAATTCTTTCCTTTCAGCGTATGATTTTTACAATGCTTTCTTAAGACCATGATTAACACGATCCTAGACTAAATGGACGTCAATCATCAATAGATAGCAGAAACCACCCCTCGCTCACTAATGTTGATTCTGATATTTCTTCCCTCGTTGTTACCACTCATCTGTTTGCTTCTAGTTCTGTCCAAATCAAATGATTACAATCGGGATGAGTTCAGTCGTCAACACCGATAGGGACCAAGAGAGTATTCCGCAAGATAGTCACGAATGGGAAGACGTCAAATATCAGGTCGGTATCCCCTCTTTTGAGTTGATTTTTACCGGATTTATGTTGAAACTCAGCGTCCTACTACCCAACTAACGCCGCCGCCATCCTTTGCGGTTTAATTGATTGCAGCATAGCACACCACTTTTGTAACTATTACCCACTATTTGCTACCTCACCACTTATATCCAGGCTCTGTTCAGTTTATATTTTATGCTCAAACTGCTGTTTGTATAGGACGGTACCTTTTCTGGTGTATGACTTCTTTATTCCACGAGTTTATACGTACATATGTAGACGAAAAAAGGCTGGTATTTATGTAAAATTATCTGTAGGTTCGTTTCTGCGATTCTAGTAACAAAGCTTTCAATTTCGTTCAAGAAAACGGCGGGAGTGTTACATGAAAGGCAATTCCAACACTGGCATCCGCGGGGAAAGTTGAAGTCGGAAGCTCCTGCCAAAAAAACGGACACATCATATTTTTATTTGAATGGAAGAATATTGGTATTCAAATAATGTCAAAGGCAAAATCTTACGGTGCTATAAGTGGGTCAAGTTTCAAAGATATTCGTTGTCGCGAGTCCGACGGTCACGCGGTGCGGTGACGCCAAACCCGCTTGAACAGCGGAAACATACTTACCGACAATGGGTGTGCCGTAGGACTTCGTTTATTACTAAATGTTCTACATCTTCTTATACAGATATCACAATTCGACAAGAACTGATGAATAAAAGCCCCAGTGAAAACGGTTCATGAATCCGTAAAACCCCAATCGCTTTCTACAATGTGCAGCAGCATCAGCAGCTCCATAGGGTTTTCAATGCCAGGTCACCGTCGCCTTTAAACCGGGGGCGCCAATTGGCCAACAATTGGCCCGACAATTCTGGATTTGATCTGCTTCAAACCGATGGAACTTAACCTGAACAAAGGGCTGATATAGTGAGTGAGTGCGCGAGCCATGTATGCGTGTGGTGTTGAGCACTGCACGGAGACGCAAGGAGAGGTGGAGCAAGGAGAAAGCCTAGAGCATTGATGGTTGAGAGGGACGACGGCTGCAAGAAAGGGATTCAGCTGAAGGGAGTAGGTCCTCCGTTTAAGGATTGAGCATACTACTGGATAGCGTTTGCCCTTATCTTTTTGCAAAAGGAGTGTTGTCAGCCCTCAGGGTGTGACAGAGCTGGTGACGTGGAGGATTTCTACGAAAGATTTGTCGCCATTGCCGGTGTGCCTTCAATGAAGACGAGTGACGGCACTGTCCACGGTGAAGATGCAATGCGACGGTCGAGGATAGCCTATTGTTGGCTTACAGGGTATTAGCAAAAGCCAAAACGGAAGGAGGAGTACCACTTCACGACGATTCTCGAATGACCGCGGAGCCCATAATCCACTCGCGAGGCAGGGATCACATACTTCCCATCGTCCTACGCATCTCCAATCAACCAAAAACCACCGCGTTGATCCTTCGCGTAGTCCACCGATGGCGAAGAGCCGCAGGCGTTAGGCGAGATCGAATTGGTCCTGCCGCTGTGCTGCGTTTAACTTCCAACTGCCGCATGATGTCGTTATTTTCCAATCGTGCCTGCTGTAGGTTGAGTTAGCTCCAATTTCTTGCTGGTCGGACTCACCGATCTGCCACGCCAGTCAACGCCACGACTTCTTCCCTGTCTCCCTCAACTCGTCCTTGATCTTTTTCTCCCACTCTGTGTTGAATGGTTTAGTCTCGTTCTTCAAGTTCTCAACTCGAAGCTCACCTTGTCGGGCCATGAGCTCCGCCGAAGCTTGTCGGACTTGGTGGGGCGGATCGCGTTGGGAAGGAAAAGGTCGGAGACGCGCCGTGCGGAGTACCCCGCGGCTGTTCGAGGTGAGGGGTGGGCGTAAGTGGGGACGGAGGAATTGATTGGTGTTCTGAAGAGTTGTTAGCACGTTCGCATTGAGCGAGGGAGAGGGGAATCATGGGAGTAGACAGAGTAACATTGGGTAATGCAATCTCAGGGAAGGGAAGAACGAAGAGGAAGCGGTACTGACGCGGACGAGTGATAATAGCGCCAACCAAAACTTCATCCTCCGATCGTCTGCCCCCATCAATACCTCACTCAGCTTTCCCGAGGATGAATAACGCGCCTAAGTGTACATATACGCTGTCAGGAGGGATCATAAAAAGAATCAAACTAAAGATAGATACGAACTTTATTAACGAAGTAAATCCTATGAAATGAGGAGTTGGCAAAAGGGATCCAAGGTATGAAGATGAGGGGAAGAGACTTGGTGTTTTTTTTGGGCTTCTGGCATCGGATCCCCGTGTCTGCGAAGGTGGCTAATGGGTTCATTGAGAAGATGTGTCTGTTGTGGTGGAACTGTTCTGAGGGGAAGTATGTTGAAGGGTAGTCCACGCCCAAAACGAAGAAAACAGACCTGACGATATGGCTCGATGTCGCAGTTAACGTTCATTTTCGAGCGTGGTAGGTGACCCACTGAGTCTTGTGTAGAAACTTTTACGCTCCTCTGAACCAGGTCCCGAGCGTCCAGAGCTGTGCTGACCCCGGCAAAATGCGAGATGTCATTGTTAACATGTGCCAGTGGCGCCCAAGTTCTCGCTTCTTTCCTTCGCCCCCATCTGCTACACTTCTAACATGAGCCAACCAAACGTCTTCCAGGGCGCTCAGAACGTTGTTATAACTGACAGCAACATAAACGTCGCCGATAGTGTAAGTGAAGCTCTCTGATGCCTCTTATCATGAGTTAATCAATTTGTATTTTGTGCAGATCAACTACACTGGCGCTGGCAACAGAACGACATCCGATGCAGTGATTCCCATAAAACCAAACTCAAGTATTCGGTTCACAGGACGGACCGACGTCCTCGCAGAACTGAAGGGACATTTTACTGCCAAAAGCAACGATGAACTCCGCCGTCGAAAATTCTTTTTGTTGTATGGCATGGGGGGTATTGGGAAGACTCAGATTTGCTTGAGGTTCGTTGAGGATATGTCTGACTAGTAAGTGCTCCACCATACTACTTAGTCCCTGTTTCTGATTGGTCCCAGCTTTTCCCATGTTTTCTGGATTGATGCATCTTCAATTGGTACAATCACACAGGGACTGAAGGGAATCTGCAACCTTCCTGAGGCTCAGTCTTTTGCACTGGATGGTTCACCTCAATCTGCTTTATGGTGGATTAGCTCTCTGAGAGGAAACTATGCAATAGTCTTTGATAATGCTGATAATCTGACACCTGAGGAACTGGAGCAATATTTTCCATCTGGGCTAGGAGGGAATATTCTGATAACTAGTCGCAACTCTGGCCTAAAACATTTGACTTTACATGAGAATTCTCTTGAGGTGAAAGAGATGCAAGAAAATGATGCCATCTCTTTACTCTTAAAGGCTGCTTGCTTGAGTGAGTCTCAGGAAGACTTACAAGCTGAGGCTTCCAAGGTTGTGAATGAGCTCTTTTGCATTCCTCTGGCTATTGATCAGGCTGGTGCTTTCATTGCTTTTGGGGACACAGACATCAGAGACTATCTTGATGAATATTCTCAATACAGAGAAAGATTATTATCTTACCCAGCTTTCAAAGGGGCATCTAAGTATAACAGAACTGTGTATGGGACTTGGGAGCTATCATTTAAAGAAATTCAACAAAGAGCTAAAAGTGATGATTCTCAAATAGCTGAGGCAGCTAAGAGTGCAATGTTTCTGCTGGCAATTTTTGCCTTCTTTCATTTTGATCATATTACTGAAGAAATTTTTTCTTATGCTGCTACTCAAGAGTATGAGGAATATGAAGATAATGAACAGATGTCTTCCTTGCCTCTGGCAAGCTCCATAATAGACCGCACACTGCTTCAGCTTCACAACACAGGAAAATGGGATAATTTCATCTTCAAAGAGGGAGTTCGAGTATTACTGTCTTTTAGCCTGATCAAAGTGGTTTCATCCAAAGGTATCTATACCATGCATCCACTTATTCATGCATGGGGAAGAGACAGAATGTCCTCAGAGAATAGACAGAAATTCTGTTTGATGGCATATGGAATGTTAGCTTGTTCTCTGCTGGCAGACTTCAATGAGCAGCCATATCAGTTCAGAAGGATTTTGGTCACTCATTTGATAGCCAATATACAGCACAGTGAAATGACAAAGAAGGAAATGGTTGATAAATACTTTGATGATGCTCATGAGAAATTTGGGAGAATGTTGAGGGAGCAGGGGTATGACAACAAGGCAGAGAAGTTTCACATTCTAGTGCTGGATGCAAGAAGAAGAACTGTTGGTGAGCAGCACCTAGATACAATCAGAGCCATGGGTGACCTTGCAAGGACATACCAGAATTTAGGAAAATATGCAGATGCAGAGAACCTTGAAATCAAAGTTCTAGATCTGAGAAAGAGATATCTTGGAGAAGAACACCCAGATACAATCTGGGCCATGGGTAATCTTGCAGGTACATACCGGAGTCAAGGAAAATATGCAGATGCAGAGAAGCTTGACATTGGAGTTTTACATTTGAGGAAAATACTCCTTGGGGAAGAGCACCCAGATACACTAACTGCCATGAATAATCTTGCAATTTCATATGCAACTCTAGGAAAATATGAAGATGCAGAGAAAATTAAAATCAA
>KN838647.1:72766-85915 GCA_000827195.1 Laccaria amethystina LaAM-08-1
AATCTGGGCCATGGGTAATCTTGCAAGAATATATGGGAGTCTAGGAAAATATGCAGATGCAGAGAAGCTTGAAATCAAAGTTCTAGATATGAGAAATAGACTCCTTGGAGAAGATCACCCTGATACAGTCTGGGCTATGGGTAATCTTGCAAGTACATATGGGAGTCTAGGAAAATATACAGATGCAGAGAGGCTTGAAATCAATGTTCTAGTTATGAGAAACAGAATATTTGGGGAAGAGCACCCACATACAATCACTGCCATGAATAATCTTGCAATTTCATATGAGAGTCTAGGAAAATATGCAGATGCAGGGAAGCTTGAAATCAAAGTTCTAGATATGAGAAACAAACTTCTTGGAGAAGACCACCCTGATACAATCTGGGCCATGGGTAATCTTGCAAGTATATATGGGAGTCTAGAAAAATATGCAGATGCAGAGAAGCTTGAAATCAAAGTTCTAGATATGAGAAACAGACTCCTTGGAGAAGATCACCCTGATACAATCTGGGCTATGGGTAATCTTGCAAGTACATATGGGAGTCTAGGAAAACATGCAGATGCAGAGAAGCTTGAAATCAAAGTTCTGGACATGAGAAATGGACTTCTTGGGGGAGATCACCCAGATACAATCTCAGCCATGGGTAATCTTGCAAGTACATATGAAAGTTTAGGGAAATATGCAGATGCAGAGAAACTCCAAATCAAAGTTCTAGATATAAGAAAAAGGTTTCTTGGAGAAGAACACCCTGATACAATAAATGGAATGGAAAATCTTGCAATAACATTTTACTATCTACAAATATATACAGATGCAACCAGTCTAGAAGTCCAGGTTGTAGATGTAAGAAAAAAAAACTTTGGAGACAAACATCCAAAAACAGTCAAAGCAGTGGCATTACTTGCAGAAATTAGATCTCAACTTCAGGCCAACACAGATAATTCAGGAACTGAATCAAAGAAAAAAGGTGAGTTTTTCTACTCTAGAGTCTAGTTAATTCACATATTCATAATATTAGCTCACCATCTTTCCGAAATCACAAGTAGGTTTTCCAAAATATTGAAGAGAAAGGTATTGCAATATTCCAACATTTCTCATATTATAGATTCTTATTTCATTTTTTAGTAGGATGGATGTACAATAAATCTGACTAAGGGCCTGTTCGGCAACAGTTCCAGTTCGTAGTTTCTAGCAACTTCCTGTATGAGCAACTTCTGGCAATAAATTCAGTTCGCCGGCTCCCGGACTCCGTGAACTTGCTTATACACTACATGTATTAGTCAACAGGGTCGAGCATCACTTTTCCCTCCTCTCCTTTCCTTTACTCTTGGTATGATGTGCTTACACCCATCAAAGCACCGTGCACGATGTGCCTGCCTTCACCATGACCACATATGTCAATGTCGAGGCGCTCTGGTTGCAACAGTTGCTGTCACCACAATCCTTCAGAACGTCCTTGAGAGCGCTGAGGAGAATCGATTCGGATTCAGGATTCCAATTTGTACATGGCTTTGTTGACTGTCCTCTGGGCATCATGAAATGGGAGTAGAAATGAGAGCAAGCAGATAGGGGACCATTTCGTTATATAGTTTGTAGGAAGTTCATGCTTACAGAGAATAAATGTCCTTAAAATGTTACCGAACACAGTATCTACGAAAGTTCGAGGATGAACTTGTACTGCTTAGCAAGACACCATATTTAGGCAAAAGTTCGCGACAACTTCGAACTGGAACTGTTGCCGAACAGGCCCTAACACTGTTGCAAGTTTATTATTGTATATAGCCAGCATACACTCAGACTGTTCAAGCAACATTGCTCATTACATTTTGAGAATTTCAAACAGTCTGGTTGCTAAATATCCCAATGTGCTAAGGAAGGAAGTGCATAGTACTGATATCATGGAACTTATTCCTTACTGCCCTGGGTATATATCCCAAATACATAACCAGCATGGACTCTGATTCATGGACTCTTCTCTACTGAGAGCTGTAGTTGCCTTTTTGCTAAATGCTGTAATCATTGTCTCTTTTTTCATTCATTCATATATCCAGGATCCTCATACTGACTTCACATCAAAGCATATTATTTGCTGAATCTGTTTGTATTCACCTTTCAACTACATTGTAGTGCAGAATTGGGGAATCAAAGACTCAACTGGGCAGGTAGTGGACCATGTTGTGCACCCCAATTCTAGGAACCACACATTTTAGTGATTAGGATGGGGGAAGTTTGCTCTGGTGAGGCTATTAAATTAACTCAGCATCTGACTCCTGAAAATTGCCAGATCTGACATGTTTATGATAGCTTAAATTTAGATCAGGTTATGATGTTAGGAGGTGGCATGGTAAGCCCATTAAGGTGCAGGGAGATACTCATATGTACAGGGAAGTGGGTGTAGGGGGTTTGGTGTTCAAGGGGAGGAGAATGTTGAGGCCAGTGTTTTTAATTTTTTTTTGAGAAGTTGAGCCATGGATGAGGTGTTGGTTCAGGCGGAGGAGGAGGAGAAGGACTGCAGTTTTATTTGCTGCAATAATGGTGATGCAGAGATACTTTAGTTGAAATTGTACTCAGGATGGACACAGGAGGTTTATGATTGTTCTGAGCCCATGGAAAATATTTATAATCCTAGCAAATGGGAGTTTCAGAATGATGTGTTGGATCATCAGGAAAATGTTTTTTTGCTGTAGTTTGGTTATATTTATGTAGTCTCTGTAGGTCCTATAGGTTCATATAGGTATACACAAACCTTTGTAGGCTATGATAGGTAGTAAATCCTACTGTACATTGTAAGTAACCCTACTGAAGCCCTGAAGGATAATATCACATCAGTACGAGTGAGGAACTGGTCTGACAGGGAAACAAGGCAGTGTGTGGGATACATGCTGCCCCGTACTGCTTGTAAGGCTGTAGAAGACGTGAATGGGGCAGTGTGTGGGATGCACACTGCCTGTTGCCCTCCATTTTGTTTCCCCCATCTCCTCCTCATTCGTTCCTTCTGGCTGACAGCACCTGTTGGTTGTGGTTGCAGGCTGTGACGTGGCAGTCGACATTGTGCATGATGTGGTGGCCAATGTGGTCAATGTCATGTCACATTGTGCATGACGTGGTGGGTGCCAAGAGGCGGGGGCGTGATGAAGCAACATCAATGATGTTGTGGCAGGTGGAAGCACATGATGCAGTGATGTTTGTTCATGTTGTGAAGTCCAAGGAGAAGGTGGGGATGTGAGAGGGTCACAACAAATTATTCACAAAGTCTGTTGGAACTCCAACATCATGTGATCATGTTGAACTTTGACTTGAATTTCTCTTTCCCACCGCTCTTTCTTCCCACTGTTTTTCCTTCCCACCACATCGGCCTAATGGTAAATCCTCTCTTCTATTGTGTCCCTCCTGCCTCATGACATCCAAACTAACAATAGCAGCTCAACACTGAGCAGCCGACACCCCAGGTCATGGCAACTCACCTCCCAGACTCAGCAAGACAACCAACCACCACAACGACCACAATGTGGCCACCTCAACCACGACCACCATGATGGAACAACGACCACAACAGACAACTACGATGGACCACCACCACCATGACAAAGATGACCACAACAGATGAGGATGAACAACCAACGGAGATGAATGAGGGACAACATCAAACAACAGATGACCATGACAGGCAATGAAGTGCTTTCTTCCTCCCTCATCCATGTTCACTATACTCACACACCCCTTTTTTCTCATCTCTAGGGATCTCATCCATGTTTGCCATATTCACACCCCCCACTCTTTCTGTCCTTGTCTCAACCCTTGTGCATCCTCTTGTTGAGGCAGTGGAATCAGTCCTGCAAATGCCAAGTGTGACAACTGCAGTCTTGTTGAGGATTTGCATGCTCAAGATGGCCAAGTATGTTCTTTTCACATTTCAGTTTTGGTACAGATCCTAATGACTGTCTTTAGAAAACATGCAAAGGCTGATGATGCACTGAAGTTATTCAAGCTGCTAGGTTTACCGAACATGAGGTGGGGGCAGCAAAGAAGGAATGGGAAGGTCTGGTGTTGTCAGAAGAGGAGGATTGATTTGCAGCTAGCTACCTAGTGTACCCTGATTCCCAATAAACATTCCTCTATTTGATCTCTCCTAATTGGTGCTACAGTGACCTACCCAGCTTAAGTAGTCTGCTGCCTATCAACCTAAGACTGCCTACAACAATGTACATAGCCAATGTGGTACCTACTGTTGCCTATATATCAGGGGAAAAGGGGTGTCGGGATTTAAAAAAAGGACCTAGGGTCGATTTTTTTGGTAAGGAGTGCTGGGCTGAACCAACTGGCCAACATAATCAGGCACACTTCCATTTTGGGAAATAATTATGTAATATGATGTCACCGCTGCACAGCCTTCCCTCCTCGTCCTCCTCTCGACCTTTCTCAATGTTGAACACACATTGCAGACCCAATTCTTAGGCACCTGCTCAAGATAAACATGAATTAGATGATACTATAATGGTTTGAGAAGAAGATACAAGTTTTGTGTTGAAATCCTGATTGGTTTACTTACCCACACAGTTTTGCATCCTTACATCATTGGCTGTCAGCTCTGCTTGGGAGCCACACAAACAATCATATAACCCCTATGTCGACAACCTTACGTTTTCACCTTTTGCCCTGACATGAGGTTTCCTCGCTGACAATCTCTGAAGCAGAGGGCCTAGGCCCAACCTTGTTGGGTTGAGTGTTCTGTTCCATGGGATCTCTCAGTGAGTTTGGATTTACTTGTTCAACCGAAAGCATCAAGGGTAACAGAGAATTCTAACAAACCATAATTAAAGGTGTTAATGGTTGCCACACTACCGAAAATAAGAAAGTCCACTGATGTGGATGTTGAAATTGCAAGATCAACTTCATCATCTTGCGACACATTCACTTCTCTGTCGATCACACCATCTGTGTCCATTGGAAAGTCCAATGTCGCAGTGCTGCTCACCAACTCTGAGCCAGATTCTGAAGAACTTTCATCCTCTTCTAAGTCTTCGCCGCTGTCCACCTCATCTTCATTTGACTCCCTTTCAGGTTCCTTGCCTTTCCGAAGGACATATTATTATTATTTTTTTTCAGGGAATATATTGTGGCAGGGTGCAAACAAAGGCTGCATGGTTCATCAGTTCAGATAATGCTCTTGTCGAAGATGCACTCTGGGACGTTTCACGGAACCTTTGACATCAACTTTAATTTCGGGTACTTACATGTAACTATTAATTCAATATTAATGAATTTTCTGAACCTCGAAACGGGTTTTCTGAAGCTTTCTTGCATCCAGTGTGTATAATACATCTACAAGTATGGTTGTAGAGCTTCATGGCACCATCTACACCATTTTTGAGCCAAATATCTTGGGGTTCCAAAATTTTTTTAGTGGCCTGGTGGCCGAACCAACCAACCGGCCCTCGGTCCGGGATTATGATCCTGACACCCCCTTGATCAGGGGTCAACCTAATTACCTAATGAAGCTATTTAGGTCTGGTAGACCTACATAGCTTTCAAAAATTTTGCAGACAATTTGCCACTTTGAGCTGTACAATGTAAAATTTTTGTGGAGGAAAACTTTGAACTGTGGAGGTGCAAAAAGAAGTTCAAACTTGGCAGCTGATGCCATTATTTGTTGCTGTTTATAAAGTTGGCTCCACCCTTTCAACCCAGACAACGACGATGACCACATCCCCCGTCCAATGGGCACGACACAGCAAGCATCTTTAACGATTGACATCGACAGCACAGAAAGAAAGCGAGAAGTGGATTGGATTTTTGACAGCGATTATAGGACACATGTTCTAGTGCCAATCGAGTCTGATGACTGAAGCACTTGGAAAAGGGAGCTAAATGTGGGTTGTACAAATCATTATTTATCAGGTGTGAACAATCCTGTACTCCTCTGCATACAAGTAGATGCCTTTGAGGGCAATAGTACGTAGAACGCGCCACAGAGTGTGATTCATTGATATCTCGTAGCTGAACGTTGAACGTCGACATCTCAATCACGGCGTTATAAAACGTTACCGCCCAATCCAAAAATATTCCCTAAAACTCAGATCAAGAAACCAGCAAGGCCAAATAAAACTACGCCGGAGGCGAGAAATTGGGGTGATCACAAGGTGAGGTAGAAGAACAAATCATTTACTCAAAGGGCTCACGGATGACAGTAAAGAGGAAAGGAAGAGCAAGAGGGCTTGAACAAGGGAGGGCTCTAACAATTCCATTCCTTATCTTTATCTTGAGTCCTGGGATTGGAGGATGTCGTTGACAGTTTGTTTGAAGGTTTCGTCCCGCCGTCCAGCCGGGAGGGCATCAAGGTCGCTGGGTGCCCTTTCTTGGAATCAGGGGTCATAATGTTTGCTATGCGTACGTCGTTATCGCCGTCAAGAAGGGAGGGGGATAAAAGCGAGGTGTGCTCAGCTTACGGGAGATTGGTGGAGCTGACCCGATCGGCGTGGTAGGAGCGTTCCATGCAGAGACGATGCTTTGTGAGACGTCCGATAGTAGCGACTTTTGGTGAAGCTGTATACAGAAATACATGACATCAGCATCACAGTAAACCAGGAGTGGCGAAAGGGAAACCCAAGGGACGAGGTCGAACCGAGACCTGGTGATCGAAAAGAAATCGAAAAGGCAGGAAAATACATACGTAGGATTATCCCTCAACTCCCCCAACGTCTTACCCACACTACCCATCCACGACACACGTCCACCCATCAAGACACCCAGGCCAGGGATAGACGAAGGGGGAGGAAGAGAACCCACCCCATTCACGCCACCCCCAACCCTCCCATTGGTTTGGACCGCATGCCAATGTCCATTTGCGTCCCATTCGTCTTCTCCATGCCGCCACTGCCACCCTCAATCTTCGCAGCACCCTCAAGCTCAGGGAGGGGTGACGGCACCCTCAAGCTCAGGGAGTGGTGACAGTACCCTTGAGCTCCCGACTGAACTCGCAGTGTTTCTCAAGAAGTTCGTTTCCAACTTTCCAGGAGTCAAGCAAGGGTTTCCCCGTTCCTAGCATATTAACATGTACGATCTCTGATCCTATTTCAAATCAGCCCAGTCAAGTCAATGCGGGAAGTAGGTGGTGACCCACTGAGCGAGCGGCACCATTCTTGATACTTCAGCCAATAATGCTTTTTCGGAAGGTCTAAAATGTTTCCGTTGAGGGGGAGCTGGGTAGTCCGGTGCGCGTGACGACGAAAAGCAGTAAGAATAGCTAGGCTTGCGAGCTTGTCAACCGGCAGGGGTCGTCCATTATGCCAGGTTTGGTAGAGTACAATATAGGGCGCGCTTTTTGAAGCACTCTGGCGGATTGTGCTGTTGAGGTAAAAGCCCAATCGTCTTGGGAAATTGCGCGGGGCTGAAAAGGTAACTCGGAAGTCAACCAGTACTAAGGAACTTTCTCATTGAGTCTATCCCATGTATGTACCATAGAGTGGCACACAGGAGTCCAGCAATTGGAAAGTTAACGTTGTAAGCTGTATTTTGAACTTGCAGTAATTCTTGGCCAAACTCGGGCCACGGCAGCCATCCCTTCCGGAAATACCCGGTTGCTGTGATATTTTCTTGCCGACTTGACTCGTCTCACGGTTCACCATCAGTCAAGACGGGGGCGACCTCTCAAATCGTGGCTTTCTCAACGACCAAGCCATCGAAATTGGCCCAGGAGTTTGCCCTGGGGCTGTTTACAGGCCATGTTACCTAAAGTTGCCACCCACATTCTCCACAGCACAACTCGTGCAGCCGCGGCAGTTCAGAACCAAACCCACGCCATCAGAAATGTTCTGCAGCTACAGTCTTCGGGGCCTTCTTCGGGTTCAGGTTCAAGTTGGGGAAACGGGCCAGGACCTGGAGGCGCAAAATACAATACAGGGAGTCGTTTTCACGCCGGCTACAACGTAAGTCTGCAATTCTTTTTTCTGGCAGCAGTTTCACCTCGACGAATGATTACAGGGAGCAGGTCGTGCGGTGACGCAGGCCAATGTAATAACCTCTCAAGACGGCACTTTCACGCAGTCAGACGACACGGAGGAGTTTACATCTCGTCGTTCTATCCTGCAGACTCCGAAGCGCCCGCGTATACGGAGCTCGAGCGTGTCCCTGAGTCTCGCAGGTCGTCGTGAACGCGGTGAGAAGCTTGGAGTACTGAAGACCGTTCAGCTGCATGCTCGTTCTCGCCATGCCTTTGGAACGAGTGCAACGGCTGGTGTGGAGGATGAGGTACAGGTTCCCACTACCGATCTTGCAGAAAAATCTGCTCGATCTCCCCTTGTGCGTCGCAATTCGACTTCGAGTGAAGTCTCAAGACCCTCTTCCCCTGTCGGCTCAGTCCGTCGCCTTTCAATATCTGCGCAAAACGACAGTAAGGCGGAGGCCGCTGTTGCAGACCTTCCTACTCCACCTCTTACTCCCGAGCGCCTGTCAACGGATCCTGCCGCTCCTCAGACTGTGTTACCACCGCAGGCCAAGGCCCCTATACATCAGGAAATTGTTTACAAGCTGGTCCAAGTATCTCAAACCAAAGATGCACTTCTGGCAGCAGATCTCGTCCGCGAGTTTATCCAGACGATAAAAGATCCAACGCCTTCGGATTTCAACGTCGCTCTCCTTGCATTGATTGCGACGCGTCCAGAAGGGGAACCCTTGAACATTATCGTCGAAACCTACAATGCAATGCTCCAGCGATCATTATCACCCAATACCAAGACATATTCACTTCTCATTGACGCCTTGACCCAGAGAGATGACGAAGTACGACACATGTCGGCAACGCTGGAAGCTAGGTTGCAGCGCATCGAGTTCAGTGGTTCCACTGAGCGCAGCAATGGAATTTGGGAGAAGGAGAGGTTAGAGAGCCTGCGCGCCGAGGGTAACTTTTCCCAGGCCATGGCGCTTTTCGAAGCTGTCCTTTCCACCGGGAGAAATGCACAGCTTGAATTGGTTCATTATACCAACCTCATCCGATCATGCGCCTACCACAATAGCGTTGAAGGGGCCATTCATGTCTTCGAGCAACTAGAGCGTCGTAAAGACCTCCTTCCAGATTCTAGAACGTACCGATATATGCTCCAGGTGTTCACAAACGCTGGTAACTTCCAAGGCGCAGAAGAAATTTTCAAAGATTTCCGTCAGGCTGGTAAGGAAGACAGGCTTGCTCCTTTGACAGGGCGTCAGTCCGAAACTTTGCAAACTTGGAATCAGATGATTGAGACATATTTCCGTGCCGACCTTCCCGACAAGGCTGTAGGAATCTTAGATGAAATGCTTGCTACCACTGCTGGGTCAAGTTTCGGGCCCGGCGACATCCCTCCCCCAGCTTCATCGACGTATACAACTATCCTAAGTGGTTTCTGCCTAACGGGACAAGTGCAGACGGCGCTTGATTGGTTCGACAGGTTGCATGCTATGGGTGTTTATGTCCAAAGACCTTTCGAAGCTTATTGCGGAGGGCCCATCAAGCCCGACCAAGTCGCATGGGGCCTTATGCTTGATGCTCTAGCAAAGGCTGGTATGGTAGACGATTTTAACCGGTTGTTCAAGATCATGCTGTCGGATGCGAGGACAGATGGTATAGTAGTCCGCCGAATCGACAGAACTTTCTTGTTTTCCGTCAACATGGCCCACATCAAGGAATGGGACGACCCGAAAGCTGCGGAGGTTTTGGATTTCCTCGCTATCAATTCGATCTCTCCCGATATGTGGCAGCATCGGAGACGCCAGATGTTAGCTGGAATCTGCGAGGAATATGTTGCGAGAGGCTTGTATCGATCGGCAGTCACTCTCTTTGGTCAGCTGTACACTCAACAGCTGGAATTCCTCCAAAAGGCTGACCGTGCCGAGGCTGTGGGCGTGGTTTCCGAGCTTCAAAATCTGCTCGTCAAACTTTCGAACCAAGTCTATAGCACTCTGGCACTTCGACAGGATCATCTCCCTTTCGTCGCCTCCTTAGAGCTTCTGCGCTTAACATTTAACCTCGAACTCAAAATATCCGCTGAGCACGCCCCTTACATCCTCCACTCGTTTGGCCACGCCAAGCAAACCTCCGAACTTCCAGACGAGATCAATCCACAAGATTGGGCTATTCTTTTGAATTGCGCCGTCCATGCTGAGACTTTGGCCCAGCAAGGTCAAGAGGTCACCCTCCCCAATTACGCCTTCACTGGTCTCGCTTCCCTCCTAATTGACATTGCGGAACGTGGTGTGACATTCGATTCCTTTGACGAGAATGTTCGTTTCCGCACGATGAAGCTGTTATCCACCCAACTTGGCCATCAGGAGTGCAAATCCTTGTTTACGTCATTAGGACCTTCGTATGCCGAAGCCCTGCAGGGCTTCGAGACAGCTCGGTATCAGGCTCTGGAAGAAGCTCTGAACATTGCCCCGCCTCTTCCTCTGCAGGAACCGGAAACGCACATTACCAAGGACTACGGCAGGCTCAATATCAATTTGTCATTAAACCGCACCGTCGAGGCGGCGATGCGCGATACCAAATATTCCCCAGCCGGACGCGCGTCAAAAGCCTATGACCTTTTCATGGCCGGAGTTGAACGGGGACTTGTGACTTTGCCTCCGACAACTGGGAAGCTCATACAAGCTCATGGCAGGTTGAACGAGCTGGACAAAGTCCAGGAGCTTTATACCGCCGCCCAAGCTTGCCTGATGTCCATGGAGCATCTCAAGGACCACCGTAATACGGGGTGGGTTGCGATCGAAGATAGTATGATCATCGCTCTCGCGCACGCTGGCAATTTGGACGCAGCCCACGTCCATCGTTCGAGAATTTTGGACTTCCGCGCAGCCCCCTCTGCCGACGCTTACGGAGCTCTGATCCTCTATGTGAAAGACACTACGGATGACGCGTCTAATGCGTTGAGGCTCTTCAATGAGTCCCAGACGCTCGGCGTCCGCCCTAATCTTTACCTGTACAACAACATCATTTCAAAACTGTCAAAGGCACGCAAGGCGGACCACTCGTTGGAGCTATTCCAGCAGATGAAGGAGAGCGGTGTACGTCCATCTTCCATCACGTACGGTGCCGTTATTGGTGCTTGTGCCAGGGTTGGTGACGTTCATTCTGCTGAGACACTGTTCACGGAGATGGTTCAAGCTCCTGGATTCAGTCCACGTATCCCACCGTACAATACGATGATGCAGCTCTACACGACGACGAAGCCCAGCCGGGAGCGCTCTCTCTACTTTTACAATGAACTTCTCCGGGCAGGCGTTTCCCCAACAGCTCACACGTACAAGGTTTGTACGCTCCTTGACATATCTTGATTCATACTAACGTCTTTCTCAGCTGCTTCTCGACACATATGGTACGCTTGAACCAGTAGACATCCCAGCGATGGAAGGCGTTTTCAAACAACTTTGCGATGATCCACGAGTGCAGATCCTTGGTCAGCACTTTGGCTCACTGATCAACGCATATGGTTGTGTTCAGAAGGATCTCGATAAGGCTATTGAAGTCTTTGACTCAATACCCTCATACGGCCCAGCACTCGCCGATGCAGTTGTATTTGAGGCTCTTATCAACGCTCTCGTGGCCCACCGCCGGATGGACCTCATGCCGGAATACATCTCCAAGATGACGGCTGCGGGTGTGCACATGACGGCGTACATTGCCAACTTCTTGATTAAAGGTTACGCTAACGTAGGCGACATGGAACAAGCGAGAACGATCTTTGAGTCGCTGACGGATCCGCCAACTGGGGTTGCTGCTCCCAATAATCATGCTCCACACAATCCATCCGATGCACCAATTGTCAGTCCTACGGAACCTGTGTATCGTGAGGTAAGCAGATAATTCACAATGACTTTGTCTGAGAACTTTGTATCTTATTCGTCTTACAGCCCTCGACCTGGGAGGTCATGGTTCGCGCTGAGCTGGGTGCTGGAAACCGGGATAAAGCTACTGACCTTCTTGAACGCCTTAGAGCTAGGTACGTTGCTCTTCTTGGACCCCCCAGTCCCTAATGGTTCACCTGCTTTTCTATCAGACAATACCCTGAAGCGGTTTACAATCGGATAAGCGGCGTCATGGTTGACCACTCCCAGATTCTGCATTAACTCTCAACATCGCTGTCATCCCAGTCGCCATCTGCATTGCAGCTATCACCCGATCTCATTAGGCAACGATTAATTTTGACCAATTACCCAAACCTTCATTGCTAGCATCACTGGACCATTAACTTGTATCATATATCTATCGTATGTATAACTAGAAGCACCGTTTTTCGTTGATGCTTGCAATCGGTAGTAGAAAAGTAGGGTAGTATGGATCTTATGGTACATATAATCACACCTCAGCCCTTACTACTGTCTAGAGATGAAGCAGCAATCCACAACGGAAGAATGGCACGGTAAAAGCTGCATTGATGGTATGGTGCCAAGTACAGTACAATTAAACCCCTCTTAACCCATACTTCCACTGTGGACACCCTAAGGCATGGGTTATGGGAAGTTATGGGTTGGGAGAGGTATGCTATAGATAGATTCTAAAATCACAAAAAATAAAAAAATAAAAAATAAAAATAATAAGGGAAAAAATAGTAGGATTGCTAAATAGTAAATCATGTTGAGAGTGAATTAACTCTTGAAAATGTCAGTTATTGTACCATCTTTCATCCTCTGAGTTTCTTCAAAGCAGAGTTGCCAAGTGGATGTCCCAAAAAGAGCATCTATTTTCCGTGGGAGAGAGTTGTTTGAGTTGATGTATTTTCTAACCATGGGATCATCAACTGCTATTTTAATTTTATATCCATTGCATCATATGCCTCAATCACATCAATATCATGGCTTGATAAATTTTCTTGTCCAATGTTTCCATCAAGACATGAAACCCTTCAATGTGAGCCTTGATTACCATTTTGAATTTGCTTTCTTCAGAATGTCAAGTGGTTTTGGAGCTACAGTCATCCACCCACCAATGATACGCCACCATCATTTGATACACTTTTGACTAGCTAATATCTCACTCAATAGTACATCGATTTTTGTGAAATAAATTCTAACATGCATTATAAGTTCGCATCTACCATCATACAAAATTTGGGCACCCTTGAAGCAGTATTGGTGCTGCTGTGAAATTTTCAAAATGGACTGTTTTCGGAAATTGCTGC
>KN838648.1:4737-16424 GCA_000827195.1 Laccaria amethystina LaAM-08-1
ACTTCAAGAAAAAGGAGGTGCATGGTCTGCTTTTATTCTGGAAGAGAAGATAATATGTATGCATGTGCAGGAAGAGGTGGAAGGGCAAAATGTCAATTCTCATAAATTCTTTCCCAATCAATTGATTTGGGTTATATGCATACTTTTTGGTGTTTATAAATTCCAAAATGGTAGTGTAAGATTTTTGATGCATAAATATGTAAGTAGGGGAATAAGTAGAAGTCAGAACAAATATATTTCTGAAAAAAAAAGTAGAGTATGTAGGAATTGAACCAGAGACCTGACCATACAAGAATGGTATAGATCAAACACTTCCATTAAGCTAAATCACCCTTTCAAATATTCTAATTTATAGTGCACAAGCTATGGAGTTTTTGATATTTGATTCTTTTTAAAATTGGTTCCAGACATGGCACCATGGCCGGGCTCACACTTGAGACAGGGCCCAATTTGTGACCGGGACAAAGGTACCTCCATAATTGTGGACACTTGTAGAATAATGAAGCCAATATGTACCCTGAAAACATCAATTCTCAAAATTATACAATGAAGAACAATAAGAGCATCAACTACATCTAATTTACCTATTTAAACAATTTCTTCAGGAAATAGTCTTGGTAGCCATGGCAACTCCACTGAGCTGAAGAATATGTTAAAGAATAAAACAATGGAAATGGCCAGTCAATATGGCTGATGTTCTTATTGTTAATCAGTTTGAGATTTTGATAATCAATGTTTTTGGGATGCACATCAGCTTTATTATTCTACAAGTGTCGACAATTATGGAGGTACCTTTACCTAAGTCGCAAATTAGACCCTGTCTCAAGTGTCAAAAACAAGCTGAGGAAATTTGGCCTTTTTATGTAAGCACATTGTACCACCTGGCAATCTGCAATGTTTGGCCGAGTTGCATCCATCTTTCAACGTAGCCTCCAAGCCCGTTGTAAAGAGTGTACTTATGCATCTCAATGCAAATACCCGAATTTAACAAGCCAACGCTGTGTGCTTTGCAAACTTTTGTCGATTCCCTAAGGCAGTACAATCACAGCCTCGAGATCCGAGTCGCAAACCTCTATGAACACCCCTCACCCTCCCCAGCCTTTTCAAGTCAATGAATCCTCAAAACAATCAGCAAAAGAGGCCAGCAACGAATTACCTACGCGGGCGTACGAGAGTGGCAAAGCGAGCCTACGCACTCCGACGAAGGCAGCACGAAGGATCAGGTGTGTGCTCATCTTTACTATCACCACCAAGCTCGAGAGTGAAGAAACGCACAGGGGAGAGATAGCTTGTGCTGAGTGCCGGAGACTTAAAATCCGCTGCGATAAGAACATACCATGCTCAACATGTGTCAAACGAGGCTGCGAAGCTCTTTGCCCCAATGGCACGTCCATCTCTTTTCTGAGAGGTTTCAGCTTGTCTGAATGAAATAAATTTGCTCTAGGTACCATTCCGCCTGGTGAAGGGAGCCGGTGGGTTTCTTTGCTCGTCACATATGCCTATCGTTTCGTTTGTGCTGACTAGTCTCTTAGGTTTGTCATAGCAGCCACGGACCATCTACGCAACAAGATTACAAGACTAGAAGCGCGCATGCGCTCCTTAGAAGACGCTTTGGCTATTATGCATACTTCAGAGTCTGATCGACAACATCCTTTGCTCGTACCAACGAATAACCAAGACGAAGAAGTGGAATCTATCTTGAAGCCCGTTCCTGAAGAACAGACTGAAACGTTTGAAAGTCAAAATGGCTTGAAACATTCTTTAGGTACGCTGTTTTTGGACCCACAGGGGGGATCTCGTTTTTTTGGAGCATCTGGAGGCTCAGAGGTACGTGTTCATCTCCCATTTGACATGCGTTTCTCTCCTAAAAGCCGCTTATCTGTCATAGAGTCTGCTACAGGTAACTTCGCCAAATATTCCCTTCCCTACCTTGTGCTAAAATGACCGAGCAGAAATCATTGCCCGCATCAAAGAGTATAGTTTTGCAAGACTTGGATCTGTCATACCTCCCTCCCGAAATAAACCAATGTTATCAGTCTTTCCCATTCACCCCTCCGAATGTAATAGCTGCTCCTATCCAGGAGATGATAGAATCATTTCTCCCAGGGATGGAGCGTGCTATCGCACTCTGCGACAACTTTTTGGAGCAGTTGTCCTGGATGTTCCACATCGTGTCGCGTCAACTGTGTGTAAACGAACTCATTCCAATGATATACAAACAAAACGCCAAACCTTATGGCCCTCACGATTTAGCGCTTTTCCTGATCGTTCTGGGCATCGGATGCCTTGTCGACTTAGAACTCCCTCCGTTTAACCTGGAAGCCCAGCATTATTATCGATTAGCCCGAGCAACGCTTGCCCTTCAGCCCGTGTTAGTTGAAGAGTCGGTTGTGACAATCAAGGTATCTTCTCGTTTGATATCAACCGTTTATCGTGTTCTCAGCTCTGGGGCTACAGGTATTGCATTTAATGAGCATCTACAATGGAATGAGTGGAAAGGAGTGCAACCTCGAGCAATCTTACGCGTTTCTCGACTTAGCCGGCCAAGTTGCGTTGCGGGTGGGTTCTATACTCCATCCCATGATCCGTGCTCATTTTGGCGTGACCAGATCGGGTTTCGTACGCCCCTCATCCCATCATGTTCTGCTGTATCACTGACTGCTTGTTCATCCAGACGTTGACCCAGCTCTTTGGGGATTCAAGGGAAGAGAAGCGTACGACAGGCGGGTGTATTTTTGGAACCTTATGTCCGCCGTCCTTTGGCAGGTAAGTACAAACTAACGTTCCTTCTCCGTCGATATCTAATACGTGTGTTGATACTTTCAGAGCTTGGTCACTGGACGTCCCCCAAGTCTTCTGATATCTTACGTCGACTGCAGGATCCCAACCGAGGAGGACGAGGATCTCTTTCAACAGGGCGAGGTTCCCCTTGGCTGTAAGTATTTCAATTTTGAGGATTGGTTTTCGTTCTGAACCACTGCAGTCGGGATATGGGGGTTCAAAGCTAGTCAGCTTTGCTTAATGCCGGTGGTGAGAACGGTATTAGCTACAAAACCCCCAAGTTATGACGTGATAATTGAACTCGACCGAAAAATTCGTGATCTTGCAGTACCCCGCACGGACATGGACGCTCTGCAAAGCCACGCAGAACGGACGGCTATTTCTATGAGGACGTTCGTGCGGTCGCATTACCAGGAACTGAGTACGTTGACCTCCCTCGTTCGACGATTATTTTGGAGGCTAACGTGGTATATCTGAATAGTACTCCTCTACCTTCATCGCGCGTACTTTGCACAAGCCATGACGGAATATCCCATGAACCCACTGCAGAGCCCCTATGGCCAATCCGTTGCTGCTGCATATTCCAGCGCCTGTATCGTCATGCAGGATACAAGGAACCAGTTCTCACGGAAACCGCTTCTCTGTGCTCGTGTTTGGCGGATATGGTCGTTTACTTTCTCCGCAGCAGTAAATCGTTCATTTTCTGCAATACTTTACTCAGCTGAATGAAGGTGATGCGTAGGTCGTCGTCGGGACAGTAGCCATTCGAGGTGCGCATCTGAACCTCAAACCACCCCCGCTGCAGGAGTTCGAGGCTATCTGTAAGGTATTTAGCAGCGCAGCTGAGACGAGTAACCGTGCTGCACGAGCCTTGGTATGATATTCCTGTTTTGTAGTCTAAAACGTTCGTTGCTGAATCCATAATGTCAGCCGATCTTAGAGGTGATGCTTCAGAAAGCCTTCCAGGCCCATAAGCACTATCGCGGGCGAGGCAGGCCACCGATGCCCTCGGAGGCGGACACGTCGGATGACCTTTCTTTCCTTGGTGGGCGAGCAAGGGTAGTGAAACCAGAAGATACGCCAACACCTTCAATAACTCCTCCTCCTCCTCCGCAACAACAACAACAATATCAACCGCCCCAACAACGATATTCAATGTCTCGATTGCACGAACAACCATACCAGCTTCCATTCTTATCTGTTGACAATATTAGCCATCAGCGCAACAATGACTCCAATGGCCAATACCAGACGATTGCACAGCTTAGTGGGGGATGGGATGGGCTGTTTCACGAAGTTCCAGGGCCTTCGTATGGTCTCCCGACCCAGGGCGGTGGTGTGTATACTGGAGGCCCAAATCAAGGGCAGCCGATAGGCGATGGAGCGATGTTGAATGATCGGTGGGCTTCGTTCATGAATTATGGATTTATTGGGTGACCCGACGCAGATGTATCAATAATAATCTGTAGCAATACTATGTAATTGTAAACGTGTTTCGATTGCAATGGTAATTTAATTTCTTAGAGGGGCACAGACCTACACGGACACACGGACAGCAGAATAAGGGGTATCACCAAGTAATGTGCACATGTCATGTACCCACAGAAAATTTGTAAACGACTGTCACGGTTCTCAGCGTGAAACATGACTAGAGTGGAGACAACTCACGACTTTAAACAAGACAGTCACTCATTCACCTGGCGAACTTTAGGGCACCTTCATATCCCTGCTAGGTGCGCAGAAGAATCTGCAGGAGCGTTGGGATCTCGTGTATTTTCGAGGTTCTTCCTGACCTTGTCAAAAGCGTCTTCGTCGAACGAGCACGAGCCACAACAACCGTTGACGCGGTTGCAACAGCAGGGACATCCGCCTACGCCGAAGGTTTCTACGTTGACAGGACGTAGAGTGGGATCATACGGAGAGCTGAATCAAGGGCTTAGAGGTATTGCACTAAGTGGCTAGGCCTGCTTCACCACCAAATCCTGTAGGATAAGCCCGAGAAAAACCAGTAAACGTACAGCAGAAAGTACAACAAATGCCAGCACCAGCACCATCGGTCATGTTGGCTTTGTCGAAGATTGCCAGTGCACACACGCCACTTTTGATCAGGCCAGCGATTTCAAACCCGGTAAGCATTGAGGAAATCATTTGTGGAGACGACCAACGCAGCTGCGTTTGCTGACTGTTGGCTCATGGAGATTGGGATAATCTGGGTTAATGGATTCAGATAACACTGCTTAAACAATTTGAGTTATGTGACACCTAAAACCCCAACCAAGCGTTTTAAGGTCTGCACCTGCAAAAGGTTGGTGGCAACTGGGTTTGTACCTGCAGGTGGAACAACACCATATCCATTTAAATATCCCACCAACTCATTGCCATCGAGGTTCTCGATTGCGTTGACAGAGCCGAGGTAGGGAAGGTTATGCTGATCAAATTTGGATCAAATGTTAACTGAGATCCATCAAATATTAGAGGCCGAAACAACAACTTACAGGTGGCTGGGTGGGATCATCACCATTAGTGAACGGGACAATTTCATACTCTATGACAGCTCCATCTGCTCGATGCTGGTTCATGAGCTAGAGGAGTTGGAAATCAGCAACATTTCAAAAATGAAAGAGAAGGGCATACCCGCTTCAGATCTGGGACAATACCAGCATGAAGTTGCTGAATTGCACCTAGGATTTGTTGAATTCCAGCTTGGATTGGTTGAATCCAAGGAGGGTCCACAGCTGCAATTAGGTCAACCTACAGACAAAAACTCCCTTGAAGCTGAGGTACCTTGGGGAGAGGCTGCTGCTACTGCTTGTGTGACATCAAATATTACACATTTTCTACGTACAGATGCTCATCTCCACATGCTGGCGGAAATTGATGGCGGTGAAAACATTGTCTGTGGTGGGAGGGAAAACAGGTGGAGCGGGGAGCAGCATGTTTGGATCATTGGGTTGAGCGGGGAGTGCGACGGGTGAGGGATTGGGAGGTGCAAGCGCAGCCATTTCTGGCCAGTAGCGTGGAAGATAATCGATAAAGTGTGGTGGAGATCGTGTCAGGCTCTGTCAGGCTTCGCGCCATTGTGGGACGTCATGTGACAACAACTTTCAACAGTGAAATGTCTAAAGCAACTCCGTCTCATCCCTCACGCATGGCAGTTTGGATAAGAGGAATAATCATACGTCCATCACTCCCCGACATTGACATCCAGAAATGCCTATACTATCTGACTCCAGGAAAGAGGTTTCCGTTCGTATGTCTTCACTCGTCTTCGTTGAGCTTGCACCACTAGGCCCGAGCCGCTGAGAAGAAAATTCCCAATTTCGTGTTTGGAGTAACGAACCCCAATGGAGAGCTCTATTTCTGCGGCTCAGATACACGCGTCTTTGACGATCCCGCAAGTGAAAAAGTCACACCAGACAGCGGCGCCTGGATCTGCAGTCGGACCAAATTCATAATCAATAACTTTACCTGTCATCGAGCAGATCGCCGCACTGAAATTGGTGCAACAAGGAAATGTCAGTCTTGATACTCCCATATCGACTTATATAGCCGAACTGAAGGAACTCGGGATTATCAGCAGCTCTGAGCCGCTCACTCTGAAGCCTGCGGACGCCACGATTACTCTGATGCAAATCTTGAGTGGAACCACTCAAGCAGTTTATACTACAAGTATGAAAGTTCTGACCCACCGTACACCATTCCGGCCCCATATACAATTCCGCAAGATGGGGAGTTGAATGACGTACTCAACAATTTTTATAATAAGATCAAGGTATGTTCTTGTCGCTAAAAACGATAATATGAATGATCAACGTCCCTTTTAAAGTGAATGAATCCTCACAACAATCAGCAAAAGAGCTCAGCAACGAGTTACCCACGCGGGCATACGAGAGTGGCAAAGCGAGGCTACACGCTCAAATTTGCTCTAGGTACCATTCCGCCTGGCGAAGGGAGCCGGTGGGTCTCCTGGCTCGTCACAATCACCTATCGTTTGTGCTGACAAGTCTCTTAACCCGTGTTAGTTGTACAGTAGGTTGTGACAATCAAGGTATCTTCTCGTTTGATATCAATCGTTTGTCATGTTCTCAGCTCTGGGACTACAGGTATTGCACTTAATAAGGATCTACAATGGAATGAGTGGAAAGGAGTGCAACCTCGAGCAATCTTACGCGTTTCTCGACTTAGCCGGCCAAGTCGCGTTACGGGTGGGTTCCATGCTCTATCCGATGATCCCGTGCTCATTTTGGCTCGACCAGATGGATTTTCGTACGCCCCTCATCCCATCATGTTCTGCTGTATCACTGACTGCTTGTTCATCCAGACGTTGACCCAACTCTTTGGGGATTCAAGGGAAGAGAAGCGTACGACAGGCGGGTGTATTTTCGGAACCTTATGTCCCCTGTCCTTTGGCCGGTACGTAGGTACAAACTAACGTTCCGTCTCCGTCGATATCTGATACGTGCGTTGATACCTTCAGAGCCTGGTGACTGGACGTTCCCCAAGTCTTCTGATATCTTACGTCGACTGCAGGATCCCAACCGAGGACCTCTTTCAACAGGGCGAAGTTCCCCTTGGGTGTAAGTACTTCAATTTTGAGGATCGGTTTTCGTTCTGAACCACTGTAGTCGGGATATGGGGTTTCAAAATAGTCGGCTATGCCTAGTGAGAACGGTATTACCTGCAAAACCCCCGAGTGATGACGTGGTAATTGGACTCGACCGAAAAATATAAACATTGTCGCGGGCGTGGCAGACCGCCGATGCCCTCGGAGGCGGAGGCGGACACCTCGGATGGCCTTTCTTTCCTTGGTGGGCGAGCAAAGGTAGTGAAACCAGACGATACGCCAACACCTTCAATACTCCTCCTCCTCCACAACAACAACGACAATATCAACCGCCCCAACAACGATATTCAATGTCTCGATTGCACGAACAACCATACCAGCTTCCATTCTTATCTATTGACAATATTAACCATCAGCGCAACAATGACTCCAATGGCCAATATCAGACGATTGCACAGCTTAGTGGAGGATGGGTTGGGTTGTTTCACGAAGTTCCAGGGCCTTCGTATGGTCTCCCAACCCAGGGCGGTGGTGTGTACTGGAGGCCCAAATCAAGGGCAGCCGATTGGCGATGGAGCGATGTTGGATGATCGGTGGGCTTCCGAAGGTTCATGAATTGTGGATTTATTGGGTGACCCGACGCGGATGTATCAATAATGATCCGTAGCAATACTATGTAATTGTAAACGTGTTCCCATTGCGATGGTGATTGGATTTCTTGGAGGGGTACAGACCTGCACGGACACACGAACAGCAGAATAAGGGGTATCTCCCAGTAATGTGCACATGCCATGTGCTCATAGAAAAATAAAATGCAATTGTGAACGACTGCCACGGTTGTCAGCATGAAACATGACTAGAGTGGAGACGACTTACGACTTTGAACAAGACAGTTACTCATTCACCTGACGAACTTTGGGGCACCTTCATATCCCCGCTAGGTGCTAGCTGAAGCGAGGACGAATCTGCAGGAGCGTTGGGATCTCGTGTATTTTCGAGGTCCTTCCTGACCTTTTTGTCAAAAGCGTCTTCGTCGAACGAGTCGTTACAACACGAGCCACAACACCCGTTGACGCGGTTGCGACAGCAGGGGCATCCGCCTGCGCCGAAGGTTTCTACGTTGATAGGATGTGGATTGAGATCATACGGGGAGCTGAATCCAGGGCTTACGGGTATTGCACCAAGTGGCTAGGCCTGCTTCACCACCAAGACCTATAATATTGTTTTCAAAAACGGATGAGCCCAGGAAAGGCCAGTAAACGTACAGCAGAAAGTACAACAAAGGCCAGCACCGTCGGACATGTTGAAAAATGAAGATGTACAATCAAAAGAAGCTTTGTCGAAGATGATATGCCCACACGCCACTTTGAAATTCGAACCAGGGACTTGCGTTTTCAAAGGCAGTAAGCATCGAGGAAACCCTTTGTGGAGACGATCAACAACACGGCGTTTGCTGACCGTTGGCTCGTTGGCTCGTGGAGACTGGGATAGTCGGCAACGCTCGGATGTTGCTCGGATGCGAGTTCAAATTTGTACTTTACCCTTTCCGCACTCTTGGAGTTGAACTCGATTATTGTCTCTTTCTCTCTCTCCTCCACTTGAATTGCTTCCCTGGAAATGGTCACTGTACTCTCTGTAGAGAGCTACATCACTCTGTTGAAGACACACGTAGACACTCGATATGCCTCGCGCCGGCGCGAGATCAAGCTATTTACTAAACCTTCCTTTGACGACGCTCGCCCATCGAAGCGGCCTTTCTTCTCTATCTTAGACTCGCTGGCCTCCATCTGCGTTCCGGGAAGAGGTATTCACGTTGCTGTTGCTCTGGCGGTTGATGGAGCGGTAGCGTCCCTTTATGTTGCTTCAGGCGGTGGCAGTACGAGTGGCGAACTTGGGATCGAGGAGCCGTTAAAGGCTTTTATTGTCCCACTCTTGAAGGACCTATGGGAGAAACTTAGACAACTTCGCGATCTAGACTCGAACTCTACAGTGGCTACAGAGAAGCGCAAAGTTCTGCATGCAATGTTGTATGAATCCTACTTCTGCAAGCTCAAACATGGCGTTGGGAAGAAATTGCGTGTCTGTGTCCAGGAGGTTATTCAGATCCTTGAGGGACAACTTCACGACTCTTCAGGTTCTACTACGGTAGTCAGCGAAGACGACTACGCCGAAATTCATAGCCTCGCCGAGAGGTTGGACGATCTCTTTTCTTCAACGAAGTCGCATGCGCAAGACGTCGCAGCCTATTTCGTAGATCTCGAGACGCGATGGATTCCCAGACTTCGAGGGAACGACAATCTACTTGATCGTCTTGATATGATCTGTGAGTTTCCTGCTTACCTCGCGAATCACCAGGCCACACTCACCCTAGCCTGACGATCAAGCCAAAAGCCACTCATTGCTCCTTCGCCGCTATTTTGAGAAACTATTAACCTTTCAATACCACTGCCATACAATCATTAGTCTAGCCTACTCCCCTCGCTTCAAAGTCCTCCTTGATTGTGCCTTGGATGTGGTACCGATACCTGCAAACCGTATGAACCGAGAACCCATCACTATTGACCTGGATAGGGAGCTCTGGCGCTCGGCGGTTCAATCCACCGAACTAGGATACCTCTCGGAAGCAGATTTCGATACCATTCATGAGGGGTGGGTTCAAGCCTTATTCAACAACATCAAGGCCAAGTCCCCTTCCCCACTACTATCTTGGGCTAATGAACACGATCGAAAACTGGTCTTTTCAGATTTAGAATCAAACGCGTCAAGTCCTGGCTACCACCCCGAGTGTGCAGTACTCTGCTATCTCCGCCAGCACGGCATCCACACATACCCGTATATCGGTGCCTCGCGGGATTTATGCTATGGATGCGACGTTTTCTTTAGTGCCTACAATTCTGTTTCACAGTGGAGTCAGATGAATCCGACTTTTTATCATCGGGGAAGCGATGGGAAGGTCAAGTTGCCGTGGATTATGCCGCCGAATGAGAATATGTGCGATGCTCAGGGAAACCTGAAAGCCGGAGAGGTGAGTGACGAGATGATGGATATTTTGGTCAAGGATCTGGAGGGGTTTGCGTACGAAACGAGGTGGGGAAGGAAGGAGGTGCCTGGATGGCAGGAGGATGTGGTTGAGGTTGCGAAGATGAAAGATGGGGATACGCAGCAGGTAGTAAGGAAGTCGTGTTCTTCTGGCCGCTCGAGGAAGTTGTCGAAGAGATGGGATTTTGACGGTACGTTTCCGTGTGGCGTAATGTCACGTCTGTTTTGGTTAACTCTGTCTTGTGGCTAGATTATCCTTTAACTCGAATAAACTGGGGAGTCTAGGGTCGCTGGGAGGTTTAACACTTTCCTTCGATATCCTGGATATTTTGCCTACCTGACGTACACATGTGCACTGTTCTAGAAATCAGAAGCACCACAATTCCTATGCAACCCGCCTTACTTCAAGTAGGCCGATGAACCCCTTTCGTTGATTTTTTCGTCCAATTTCTAATCTTGTTCATTTCTTGAACCCCCTCTTACGGGTGCTCCAAACACGTGCATAAGCTTAACGAAGACGAGCAGAGAACATTTCAGATACGTACGGGCAGAGATGGTCCAGGGCCTCTTTCCTGGAGTCAAATAGCGTGGAGTGACGGACGTAACGGTAGCCCCGCAAAGCTCAACCACTACCGTCTTGATGGTCCCCCCTTATCCAAACCGTCACGCACGAGGGATCTACACCAGTGGTGGCAGACGTTTGGAACTTTGGACAATACAGTGCTAGTAAGCACTGCCAGCACCGTCGAGACCTTGGCAATTTTCGGGAACCTGACGCGATGGTTGATATTGCCTCTCCACCGCACTTTAAGCTTTAACTTTTACCTTCCACGACTGCAATCCCAGCAAGAAATGGCTACAGCTTTTCCGCCTCTGCCTCTACCTCCCAACCCCCCACACATTGTGCTCCTTCCACCACCGAATGATCCAAATATCCCGCCCGTTTTCCCCTGATATTCTTACAGAATTACCGGTACGTAGATTATGTAATAATACTAATATTAGGGTGATTCACAGTAGCCCAACTTTGGTCCCAACTTTGATTCAAACTTGTGGCCCAACTTCAACAAAGTTGAAGAGAAAGTTGGCCAACTCTACTGTGAAACACCTTGAACTGCAAAAAACATGAAGTTGAGCTGATTTGTGCTCCGAATCTTTTCCGAACACAGATTTTTACCTATTTTGGACATGTGGGAAGCAGTGGTGTCTTGACCCTTTTGACCTGACCGGAAAAGCCTGACCTTAAAACGGGTCAGGCCAGTTTGTCTGGGTCATGTCCGTGGTCAAAGGGGTCAACAGTCAC
>KN838648.1:20326-119791 GCA_000827195.1 Laccaria amethystina LaAM-08-1
TACGCACCTGGAGTTCACGAGAGTAAAAGTGAACTCCAGGTAGACGAAAATTGTGCTATATCTACCGGATCACGTGCTACGAGAGATAACGAAACATACAGAAAGAACTTGACGTTCGTCAGAAAAGCTGAGCGCATGAAGACCCACGTCAAAAGTTGCAAACAAAATGGCTGTTGTTGGGATGGACCTGAAGCGCGTTGATCGTGAGGCCGGCCTGGCTCGTAATCGCAAGAAACGAAAGTTCAGCATGGACGACACTGCACCCTCTGATCCCCCTCCGAGTCTTCCAAACCCTGATTTGCTCAACAGCACAGATTCCAACGATACAGAGTTTCATCAATATGTTGAAAATCTCATTCGGGAGGCGGAAATCTCACGAAACGATGACGAAGATATCATTCCCCCTTCAACTATTCACACTACTGCCACAGCTGAACCACAATCATCTCATGCCCTGCGTCAACAATGTGTCACCTCAGCCAGCTCGTCATCATCATCATGAAAGACTCAGATCCCACTGGCAAACTTATTCAACTACACGCTTAGCCCAGATGATGGTTTGGAGTTTTACTGGCCAGGAAGCAAGAAGAATCTCGACGCGGACTTAGTAGTACATGAACTTGTTGCTGCTCAAGAGTTATCTGACTCATCTTTGACACAATCACCGTTGAACGGACGTAGTACATCCTAAGTAATTCATAGTTGACAATAGATGACAACGCTTTGAACATTCCGCCAACAGAGAAGTCACCCAGCATTTCGGCAAGTCAGAAAACCGGAATCCCGAGACCCTTCTGACCGGGTCAGGCCAAAAATGCTTTCATTAACCCCAAAATCGGCTGACCCCGGCCTGACCGGTCATGACCTGGGTCAGCGACACCACTGCAGCTAAGTACTCTTTCTTTCCCACCACACCTTCAGCTTCAGAGCTTCAGCACCGAAATTTTTACTATTTCTAGTCCCGCATCTTCCCCCCCCACACTCAATCCATCTGCGACGAATTCGGCGCTCTTCCAACAGGCGGCTTGATCACAATGACGCACTCGGGGTATTGGGATACGATCATCTGTCAATAGGAGTCGGAGTCCGGACCTCCTCTGCCAAGTTCTGCGGGAGTGGTTCCGCGGAGGCTACTACAGACTCTAGTCGCCCACTCTGTGTGCACCTTGCAGGCGGGGAGCGCCCTGCTGTTTCATTATGCGCTCGCTTTAACCAAGGAAGCTAGCCAAATTAGCGTCTCATTGCAAATTTTGAAAAGGCGATCGTTTTTGTAACGAGATTTGTATATATAGAAACCTAAAAGGATGCGGGACGTTTCACCCAAACTTAAGCTTCGAGCGGGTGTTGTTCGATATATGTGTATCTACACCTTTTATCATACACCTGGAATATTTTCTGCACTAGAGATAGAATACGGACGAATTTGGGGATTGTTGAAATCCGAAAACTACAACTAGATGCAACACGCGAAGTTCCCTGCCTCCCATCGAAGCACTCCGCGAGCGACATCGCAGCATTGACACCCACTTTTGTTGACCTAGACTACACCACTGCACCAGTACATCGCGAGCAGTCGAGACGAGATCTTGCCACTTAAATTAACCAAATCGCGAGAACAAACGCTGTTGAAGCGCAAGGCAAATGGACAATCAAGCATAGTTCTCGCGTGCCCACTTGGCACCTTCAACGAGGTTGATGAGGGAGGCTAGGATAAGAATGTTAAAATGTGAATAGGATCTTTGGGATATAACCAACCTTCGGTCTCTTTCCAGCCACGAGTCTTAAGACCACAGTCCTGTCAACGGGAATTAGCAGAGCTCCAGAAACCAGAACGTGGTAACGAACAGGGTTAACGAAAAGAAGGGAGTCAGGTAGGATATCGAGCATGGACTTCAGACGATCCTTAATCTCCTGGCCTCCGGGCACACGAGGAGAATGAATATCGTAGACACCTGGGCCAATCTGGTTGGAATAGCCGTAATGTTTGAACGTATTGAGCAGTTTCATATCACTTTTAGAGGCTTCGATCGAAATGACATCGGCATCAAGGCGCTGGATGGAGGGGAAGATATCATCGAAGTCAGAGTAGCAGAAGTGAGAGTGGGTCTGAAGTTGGTCGGTGACCCCAGCAGTGGAAAGTTTGAAAGAATCAACAGCCCACTTGAGGTACGCGTCCCAGTCAGAACGACGAAGAGGCAACTAGGACAAGCAGAAGTTAGCGATAGAAAGAGAAAATGTATCCGGATTACCGACCCCTTCGCGGATTGCAGGCTCATCAACCTGAATGGCGCTGATGCCGGCCTTTTCAAGATCCACAACTTCATCACGAAGTGCGAGAGCAAGTTGCTTAGACTGCAGCTCACGCGAAACATCGGCACGAGGGAAGGACCAATTGAGGATGGTAACAGGCCCAGTAAGCATACCCTTCATCGGCTTCAAGGTCAGGCTTTGTGCATAGCTGCTCCACTTGACAGTAATAGGCCCAGGGCGGGAAATATCCGAAACAATGATAGGAGGGCGGACATAACTAGAAGTAGACTCAAGATTTAATCACAACATCGTGAACGTGCTCACCGAGATCCATAGCTTTGGACCCAAGCGTTCTGCGTGAAAACGAATCCATGCAGCTGCTCACCAAAGTACTGAACCATGTCGTTCCTCTCGGGTTCCCCGTGCACCAAAAGATCAAGGTCTATCTTCTCTTGGAAACGAACAACAGTCTCGATCTCCTTCTTGATGAACTCTTCGTACTGCTCCTCTGTTAGCTCGCCTTTGCCGAGCTTGGCGCGAGCCTGACGAATCTCTTTAGTTTGCTGTGGGTGACCTCAGTAACAAGGCTATGATTGTAAAACCCCTCGACATACAGGGAAAGAACCAATGGTAGTGGTTGGGAACTTGGGCAGTTTAAGGTGTTTGGCTTGGATCTCCTTGCGGGTGGTGAAGGGGCTTTTGCGTTCAAGCTGATCATGCGTAATTGCGGCGACACGCTTGCGGACTGTGTCATCAGAATTAGATTCGAATTCACGGCGCTTCGCAATAGAGGTGTTGTTTTCCTCAAGAGCGGCAGCCACCTTGGGGTCCTGGGAACCTGAAAGTACAGCTGCGATGGTAGCAACCTCGCCCGCCTTTTCGAGAGCGAAGGAAAACCAGTCCTTTTGTTGAGGGGTCAATTTGGTCTCTGAAGCCAGTGTAACAGGGGTATGAAGGAGGGATGAAGAAGTAGCAACAACGACGCGATCAGGACCAAGAGTATCTATTGCCTTCTGTCCAAGCTTGATTGCAGCTGCGAAATCAGTCTTCCAGATGTTGCGTCCAGAAACGACACCCAGAGACAGGATGATAGGAGTAGATTTCACAGCGCGGATAACTTCGTCGAGTTGAGCCGGGGCACGGTCAAGATCGATGTGAAGTCCGGCCACGGGCAACTTCGCGATGAAGGTAAGGTTAGAGTCAAGGCGGGAGAAATATGTGGTTAGAAGGATTTTGGGTGCGACGGGAGCGAGCTCAGCATAAGCAGCGGCGTACTTTTTCTCAAGTGTCGCGGCAATATCGAGAACGAGAATGGGTTCATCAACCTGGACCCACTCGGCACCAGCTTGCTTGAGATCAGTAAGCAGAGTCTTGTAGATGGGGAGAAGCTTGGGAAGAAGACTGATAGGCTGAAAACCGGGTTTGGCGTCCTTGGATGCTTTACCAAGAATAAGGAATGAGATCGGTCCAAGTACCACGGGACGAGTTGTGACACCGGCTGCTTGCGCCTCTTTGAACTCAAGCAGTGCTTTGTTGAAGTTCAGCTTGAAGTCAGTCTCGTCGGAGAACTCGGGGACAACAAAATGATAATTTGAGTCGAACCTTCAAAGATGAGAATCAGACATGACATCATGTCAAACCAAAACGGAGCGTATACCATTTCTTCATCTCGGACGCAGGCACGTCAACACCCTCAGACTGACGCCCACGACCCATCGCAAAATAAACATCGAGAGGAGACAATCCGAGCCCAACATATCGCTTGGGAATAACGTTGAACGCGGCAGATTGATCAAGGACATGATCGTACAAGGAAAATTCCCCACTGTTTTATGTAAATAATAACTTATTGTTGGTTTGTATAACCACACACCTGGGAATGAAGTCGACCCCTTGGGCCTTGACGCTTGTCCAGCTGGCCCTTTTCACATCAGCAGCTACTTTCGTGAGATCATCAGCCGTAAATTTTCCGGCCCAGTAGGCTTCTACAGCTTTCTTGACTTCGCGGTTGGCCCCTAAGCAGAGAAAACATCAGGGTCAATGGATATGATTGATTGATTAGTTGTAGTATTACCGATGCGAGGAAAACCAAGAACACTCGACGATACCATATTGTAGATTCTACGGAGGGGATGATGGGAGACAATGGTCAAGAAACGAAGTCTCAACACACTCATTTAAATACAAGTCCGTCACATGTCAAGCCCTGATAATCGATAAATCGATGATGTGCCTCACGACATCGCCTGACTTCGAAATGTTCAGCGCTCGTCTAAATCAAAACTTTCAAGTTCTTTGGGATAGTTCCATGCATATGCTTACAAGGAGAATTAAATATAACATTCTTCGAGGGCGACGGGTGATTGAAAGATCGTTTACATATGCATAATACTTCCCAACTCGGTTCAACCAAGAACAAGTCGATTGAAAAAGTCAAGTTCAAAGATTATTGGATCGCAAAACCTACAACTAGACTGTGTGGCAAGTGTCAAGGATGTAAATAAAGCGAGTGGCAATACTCAAAATAAAAAAAGAACATCTCAAGATGATCCGCTCGTCGGCGAAAGGCCAATGATGCGTTGGCAGGCAACCTTGAAAAGGTGGCTGCTCCTTGAAAGTCGTTTCCTTATAAGTGACTTGGACTTGACTTTCTCAACAACACTGAATGGGACCACAGCAGGTTGACCGAGACCCTCATCTTCAGTCAAGTCAGGGACTTCAATTTCTACTTCTGTGGCGAATGTTGCGGGCGTGATGGGTCCCTTGCTTTCCCCCTCGAAACCAGAAGAGTCCGAATGACCAGAGCCAGGTTTGGAAGAGGCAGACAAGGACGGTGAAGAAGCGTCCGACTCACAGATTGAAAAGTCGTTTGAATTGGTGAAGCGAGGAACCTCAGAAATGCGGACAGCCTCGGAGGAGATGACAGGCGGATGTTCATCGGTAGGACTCGCGAACATGTAAATCTCATCTGAGTCAAGGGATAAAGTGGATCCGTCGCTGCTGAGGTTTTGCTGGATCGTAGCAACGTGAAGCCCACAAGTAGCTGGCGCGGTCTTTGTTGCAAAAAGTTTCTCAGGTTGAGCATCAAAGTGAGATCTAGCGGCAAACTCCATCTCGTGTATGAACATCGAATCCAATTCAAGCACCTTCTGGCGTAGCTCTGGTAGGATGATTCGACGAAGAGGATTCTCTGTGAAGATCCGCTTGAGAATCCTATTAACGCCTTCAGGGATAGGTAACACCTGTCGGAGGAAGTTGTTATCCTTGAGGAAAGCTGCATAACAGTCATCGTCGGCGGTCGCGTAACGCCAGGGGTTCCGACCAGTGATCATATTGGTGAGAATTACGCCAAGTGCCCAAATGTCGTTGTGGCGAGTTGAATATCTAGTTTCGGAATCCTTTCCGATGCACTCTAGAAATAATATCTTTTAGAAAAGCAACGTCAAGGAAAAGAATGCCGATACTTACCTGGACTCATATAATATGAACTTCCCCAGCCAAACTCTTCACAAACGGGACTTCGAATCGAAAGACCAAAGTCAGCAAGACGTATCAAGCTTGAATCCTTGGAAAAGAGGACATTCTCTGGCTTGATGTCACGATGAAAAACGCCGAGGTCGTGAATGTGTTCTACGGCATCAAGAAGTTGCAAAAATGCAGTTTTGATGAGCGCACTGTTGTTATAAAAGAGGCGTTGCTCGGTGATAGCCGTAAAGAGGTCCCCTCCAGTGCAAAGATCCAGTACGACATAGACATAAAGATTGTCGCGGAAACACTCGTGAAAGGTGACAATGTTTGGGTGTCCAGAGACCAGTTTGTGAAGAGCAAATTCACGTTGTTGAAGCAAGTCATGAGATGAACCAGGGATGTGGCGGTCAAGACACTTGATAGCGTAGTATGCAGGGTCACCTTCGGGGGAAGTGGTGTCGAGAGCACGGTAGACCTTTCCATGAGCACCAGAACCCAGACAATCAAGAACAAGAAAGCGACCCTTAGCAAGGACTTTTCCAGAAAAGTCAGGCATGAGATCGGTAGCAGCGATGGCACGGACCATGGCGATGAAGAAGTAAAGGTGAATGAGTGTTAATGAGTGTATCAAACCAGTTGAACGCTGTTCGGAAGGGTGAAGTAGGCTGTATAATAAGGAAAGTCGGACAATGGGTCAAACCAGTTGACGATTGGTAAGAATGGAACGTAGAAGGTAAACTGAAGTGAAAAGGAGAGAGTGCAGTCAATTTATGCTTAGCTTCATGCGGCTGACCAAATAAAACACGTGACGTCTACATTTCTGTCCTCGACAACGATGTCAGCCAATCCTGCCTTCGTTCTTCGAGGTATCGAAGATGTCATCTTTGAGGATCGTCCCATTCCAAGGGGTATGCGCCCAAGGCTCCACTTCTATTTCAACAGCTTAACCTGTTTTAGTCTCGGACGACGATGTACTTGTCGAAGTCAAGAAAACTGGTAAGGAGTTGTTCATACACACGACATCGATTCGACCCACTGATTTCATTGTAGGTATTTGTGGCTCGGATGTTATTTGATCCCACTGCGGGCTAGATCGTTCTTCCTAAACTCAAGCACAGGTGCATTATCTCCTAGAGGGACGCATTGGCGACTTTGTTGTGGAGAAACCGATGGTTCGTGTCAGCCGCTTCTTTTGAAAGCAACGAAGCTCACTCATGCAAGGTCTTGGGCCATGAGTCAGCTGGAATAATCGCAAAAAGTTCACAGCTTAAATTTCTCAATCCGGTGCATCCTAACCACCTCTCAAGTTGGCACGAAGGTGAAGCATTTGAAGGTTGGAGATCGAGTAGCAATGGAGCCAGGGGCGACATGTAGTGGGCGGCAATGTATTCGGAATTGAATACCCTCCTTATTCTTTTATCTCAGGATCCTGTGAAACCTGCAAAGCGGGACGTTATGAGGTCGGGTTCTTTGGGGTTCTACGGACACAATGGTTGACGATAATTTTGCTCAGTTATGTCCAGCGATTATCTTCGCAGCGACTCCGCCGTATGATGGGACGCTCAGCCGGTATTATCTTTTGCCTGCTGACCTCGCCTACCTACTGCCTGAAAACGTTTCTTTAGAAGATGGTGCCATGGTGCGTTCTATAAATGTTCGAAAATCACCATTTTAACCCGTTGTTGTAAAAGATGGAACCTCTTTCGGTGGCAGTTCACTCTGTGTCAACTCTGGGTGCTTTCCGAACCAACCAGAGCATCGCGGTATTTGGATGTGGGCCCATTGGACTCCTGTGTATGGCTGTGGCGAGGGCGCTGGGAGCCTCCCGTATCATTGCCGTGGACATCAATCCTGATCGGCTTGGATTCGCTAAACAATACGCAGCGGCACAGACATATCTACCCGTGGAGGCAAATGAAGGAGAAAGTGCGATTGATTTCATCAAGCGCAACGCAAAACACATGAAAAATCAACTTCAAATTGACGACAGGGGCGAGCGGTCTATTGACCTTGTAGTCGATGCCAGTGGTGCGGAAGCTTCTGTGCAAACTGCGTTTTACATCGCAAAGGCCGGCGGCACATTTGTCCAGGTAGAGATCTCGATGCTTGATTTAGGCTCACTCTCAAAACTCCTCATTAGGTCGGGATGGGCAATCCAAATGTAACTGTCAACATAAGCCTGCTTACTATCAAAGAGCTTACTTACAAGGGATCGTTCCGCTATGGTGTAAGAGATTACACGGTTCTGTTACTGAACTTGCATTATAACCCTCATTAGCCTGGCGATTATCTGCTTGCCATCTCCCTAGTTGCTCAAGGTCGTGTTGATCTGAAACCTTTGGTTACTCATCGGTAAGAATCTTGTCCTACGGGTTTTACGGTGTTCACATACTCCATTCTCATTCAGTTTCAAATTCGAGGAAGCAATTATTGCTTTCAAGGCAACTCAGGCTGGGAGGAGCGATGATGGGAAAGCCGTTATTAAGGCGATCATTTCTGGGCCGGAATGTTGGGCGGCCGCAAAGGAAATTGACAACGCCTCCAAGGACGGATTGTAACTTGCATAGTACTTATGAATCACACGTGACGTATCAAAACCGAGCCTATGACTTTTAGAACGAGAAACCTGTATTATCTGCGCATTTCAAAAGGGACGGTGCTGCCTATTTATGCAAGTCGTATCTTTCTACAGATCCTGACTCTTTCTTTGCTTACAGTCCGAGTCTAGATATATCTTGACAAGCGCCACGTCGAATGGATGTCGGACACAACCCTTCAGCATGTGATGGCTGATCTTCGTCCGAAGTAGTATTCTGAATCTCTCAGTGCTTGGCAGGATTGAAAGGCTAACAATAGTTCGTTGTAGCATACTGCCGAAGCTTAAAACAGAAACTGATGGAGGAGCCTCTTCGAAAGATCGAACCGTAGATACCCATAGAGGAGGTCAGTGGTGATTCTTCGTTATAATGCTCTGTGGACATCAATTCCTTCAGACACATATCAGTTCTGCTATTTCGTTCGAAACACAGAACCCCATTCTGTAGTTATCAAGGCTAGTTTCATCTCGACAGCATGGCTTACGCCACGTACTAACCATGACCTGTCTAGATGAGGAACTTCAAGGCAGCAATTCCTCAACGGCGAGTAGATGTACCCCCCTTACACATGCCGTCAAAATCTAAGACTGCCAAACGGCCTTCGGCAAAGGATAACAAGGGCACTCCACATACCCGGAAGAAAAGGAAAATGGCCGGCAACGGGAGGGATGATAACGATGAGCTTCTCGTGTCTGAAGAGGACCCTGCCAGTCCTTCATCTACATTCGGTCAAGTTACTCAGCGTTCCATGAACAAGGAAACGTTACCAAATCATATTAATAACGACGAGGACAATGATGCTAAGAGAGTGCTGTTGCCAGGCGAACAAGCATGTCTTGATGCTAACAGAATTAGCGACGGAGGAACATCGGAAGAGATGGAGGCCCATCTAGATTCCCCGCCCCTCGCCACACCTATGGACGTTGAGGAAAAGCCCAAGCCAATGCTGAGCCTCAAATACCAGGGATTTAGTATCTACGGATATTGTATGTGTCTTGTTGTTGAGCCATGGCCGTCCATTCGGTCCGCATCAGTGACTCCCTCTTTGGTACCGACCACGGACCATTCGCCACATGCCCGTTTGCAAGCGAAAGTACCTCTCTTTTTGCCTGATGATTCCGAAGACGCCCTCTTGGCCTTTGATCATGACGATGGGGGCATGATGGTATTCAGCCAAGTTTTGCACAACGTCGGTGAATCTCGAGCGGGTGCTGTCATTGATGACGAAGAGACGGAGGGGAATATGTTTTACGGAGATGCGGATGAAAGAAGAGGATTATAGTTGATCTTTTACTTATCAAGAAATGTACTACCTTTATGCTCGTCCTATCTCACGTAAGATATCCATCCTACGGGCATCAGAGACTTCCTTAAAACCTGCATTGACCATTTCAAAAGTGCCATATCCTTCCGACATGGCGCGGAGACGGTTGGAGTAGTTAAAGAACCGACTCAGTGGAGCGATCGCGTTCACCGAACATTTCAGCCGTCCACCAGATGGACTTGCGTCGAAAGAGTTGACCCCGGACGGGGAAAGCCACTGTGGTGGGATATACAGATTGTCCGTTGGAAAACCTGCAGCTTCTTCTGAATCATCGACTCCAAACGCCGATCCCTCACCAAGGTCCAAGACTTGCCCGCCATGTTCGATGAGATCCTTGATGACCTTTCCAAGACTGCTCTCGTTCACAGATATCTTGAGAAACACATATGGCTCCATAAGCGGGCCAGGACCTGCATCACGGACTCGTTTACGCAGCACAGTGGCTGTTGCACCAGTGATTAACGAGGGTGGTATGGATTGAAGAATGTCCGAGGGGTTGATTTGGATGTGAATGCGACTCATGGCAAGTGAAGAATGCGGAGAATTAGAAAGAGCATTCGCAAGCCCATCTACGACGCATGCCAAAAGTGTATCCGAAGAAGCTTCAGGCGCAGGTAATGGGTTCCCCTGGTGATCAATGACGACGCTTCCATCCCAAGTTGGGTCGCCTTTCTCCTCAACTTGCATTGGTCGAACTTTGAGCGGCACTACGACTGAAGTGTGTTTACCACCAACGTCGGACTGCCACACATTCCATCCTATCTGGGGAACACCAGACCCCAGCCCTTCACGATAACTGACCCGCCGCTGACCAAATTCGAACTTCACATTCCACTCATCCCTCAACCTTCCTTCCACGACTTGTAGATGGAGAGCACCAAGACCATGAACCAAAATTTGTCCCTCTTGTGAATCTACTCGAACGGATGGATCAGTTCGGACAAGACACTCAAGAGCCTCTTGAACGGGCTCTAAATCGGAGTTGGACAGAGGAACGACTGATGCTGAAATGACCGCAATGGGCGGGGTAATGTCTCGCGGGGCGGAGCGCTGATTGGTTTCACCTCCTAAAGAAACGAGAGTGTCACCAGTACGGGTATATTTCAATCCAAGAATGACGCCAACGGATCCGAAGGGGAGTTCGTCGACTTCTTGACTGTCTGAGGCGTACAGCAGAAGGAGTTTTGACACTTTTTCCCTTTGGTTTCTATTGGTATTCAGAATAACACTTTGACGAGTAAGTGTGCCTAAAGTGTCGAGTAAATATGAGCCGTCGCAGGCAAAGGTTCAGAAATTTACCTGAATATACTCTCACGAAAGTCATCCATCCCCGTTTTTTGTCCCAATTAACTTTCCAAGCGAGAAGTCGTACGGGAGGATTTCTGCCTTGTGCGGGATGGGATACGTCTAAGGGGCTAGCTAACAACTCCCCTACGTAATCCATCAACAAATCCGTCCCTATATTTTTTATCGCTGAGCCACAAAGAACAGGAAGCACTTCGCCACGTAAGGTAGATGCTCGTAAATGTTGAATGATACGTCGGCTGTCTATATCGAGGTATGCCGAGGGCCCAGATGGCGTGTTAAGAAGGTGCTCCATTAAATCTTCGTGAAACATGGAAAGGTTTTCCAACAGCTGCGTTCGGGCTGGAATAATGTGAGGAATAATTGGGTGTGTTGGGGGAAGGAGATCGGAGGTTTGCAAATCTTCTGCGATCTGTGGCAGAGGGTGGCATGACGCCTGACCTTCCTTGTCCCATTTCCAAATATTCCAGCGTATTAAATCCACCAAACCCTGTATGCCAGGTTCCCCGCGCAAATACTGATGGGGATCAAAGGAAGCAATTGGAAGCGTGAGTGCCATGGGGTGAGGATGCAAGCGGTTGCTGAGCAGTGAAAGGAAGGAGGACTTGTACGACGCGCCAGGCCGATCCATCTTGTTGAGAAACATTATTCTGGTAGGAACGTGATACCTAAAGAAACGTACTATGAGATTTTGTATGACAAGAGTAGACGATATCTCACCTCTGGCACTCACCTATCCAGTTGCCTCCATACACCTTTGGTTTGTGCTTCAACACCTTCCACGGAGTCAATTAAAACTACAGCACCATCGATCACCCTGCTTGCGCTTTCAACCTCCATGCCGAAATCTGCATGTCCTGGGGTGTCAATAAGGTTAAAGATCCAGTCTTTCCACTTGACTGGTATACTAGCAGACTGTACGGTGATTCCCCGTTCGCGTTCAACGGGTAAAAAGTCTGTTGTAGTGCTTCCCGTATCAACAGAGCCGGAGGAGGACAGATAGGAGGAATTAAAAAGAATCGATTCCGTTAAAGTTGTTTTCCCCGAGTCTACCGCAGAGTGATAAGTAATTTATTGAAACACAGATAAATGGGCATACCTATGTGTGCAACAAGCGCCATGTTTCTAATCTTGGATGGGTCATAGGTGGCAAAAGAGCGGGACTGGAGCGTTGAGTAAAAACGAAAACGCCATCTAAAAGTGAAGGTCATGATAAAAATTCAAAGCCTTTGACAGAAACAACAGCAAATAAACGAGTACTTATTGTTCTCCACGACTGAGTCATTATGTTGCAAAATCTTTCTCTTGTACCATGGCCACCAAAGCAGGCAGCATAGACGACCGTATCCGACAACGCCAAACAGTTGCTCGCAATCCTCTTGAAACAATCCCCACGACAAATAATCCCCGTGCCAACATCCCCAATACCCCACTTGCAAGCGCTGCCATTGCATTTTCTCTTGGTTCTATCTTCGCAATTGGAGCGTTAACCTTTCTACTTGGAGGGTTTCCAAATATCCCATTGCTGACATATCAGCTGGGTTTCTTTTTAGCAGCATGGGCGCTATTTCACTGGGCTGAATTTGCCGTGACAGCGGGCTGGAATCTTGAAAAGTGCAGCGTTGACTGTGAGCCTATTGTTTCTTAGCTCTAAAGGATTTGAATAAAACTGTTTTTACAGCTTATCTCCTCGACAATGGCGCCATGTACCACGTCGCAAATGGTGCGGCGTTAGCAGAGTACCTCATAGTATGGTACTTCAGACCATCATCCAAGTCTTTCCCACTTGTAACACCCATCGGTAAGTTTCGACCCCTAACTGCTTTTGACCCTATCCATTTACGCCAATCTCACAGGCATAGCAATGGTTATTGCGGGGCAAGCTTTACGGTCCATTGCTATGATTCACGCATCCACCAATTTTTCGCATTCCGTCGCATTCCATAAGCGCGACACTCATCAGCTTGTTACAAATGGCATATACGGGTATGTCGCCACTTCCATGTCTGGATTTGCACTATAACCGTTGCTAGATGGTTTCGTCACCCATCGTACGCCGGATTTTTCTATTGGGCACTTGGGACACAACTGGTGCTTCAGAATGTGTTCACTTTCGTTCTTTTTGCAGTTTTATTGTGGAGATTCTTTTATTATAGAACCAGAGGTTTGTTTGATTCCTTTTTGTTCCTTTTCTTCTACTCAGGCTTCCCTGCAGCGGAAGAGGCCGCTCTCATCAGATTCTTTGGAGATGACTACGTGAAGTATCGAAACCAAGTGGGAACTAAGATACCCTTCGTACCCTGATAACTATGTCATTCCTGTGCAATTTCGCCAACTCAGCGGCCGTCTTCAAATAAGCCTGAAATTATATGGCATTCATGTTATAAAAGAGGGCATGCAAAGTAATGACATCAAGCGTCATCTGTAACAATGGTGCCCCTGTCTGACACGTAGATACCGTCCAAGAACTTGCGGATATCTTTGTTGCGCACACGACAGACGCCTTGGATGGAGGCGGCTGAGACGAAGATGAGCACCTGAGAATCAATGGACGAGAAAGGCCTGCTCACCTGATTGGGAAACCATGTCAATATCGTTACCCTCGAGAATCAGTTCATCCTTCTGTGCTTTTGACTCCGAAACTACAACTCCCGATAACATATTTACATGTCGTACGGTCTGCTCCAATTATTAACATCCAGTATCGTATGGATGGAGCTTACCTTTTCACCCAAGAAATTACGGATTTCGACTGAATGGCCGTCTTCTTGGATGATGCAGTTAATGGGGAAATGGGCATATACGGCGCGCATTTTGTATTGGAAACCCTAGAGTATAAGCTTAGCATTTCCGAATCAGTAACGTACTAGAATTCGCGCACCTTTGTGACGCCGGTGATCATGTTGTTAATCAGACTTCGGATTGTGCGGAGGCAAGCAACATGTTTTCGTCCTCCTTGCCAGACTGCAAGCGTGACCTTCGTTGTTTTGCCCTTCAACAGCCGAATATCCATATCAACATGTCGAACATTCTTCGTCAATGTTCCTCGGGGTCCAGTAACGGTAATGAGACGAGACTTGATGGTAACCTCAACAGTGGAGGGGATTTCGAGTTCTTCGGTCTTGAGGACGTCCCGCATCTAGGAGAATAGAAAAGTATCAACACTACATCCAAACTCTGGCAGACGCATCCAATTGCTTCGAACGGCCGATATCGCCCAAAATTGAATCCAAAGACATCCAACCGCCGTTTAGAATAGCAGTGACACGATCCCGGGCGAAACAGACAGTACACACACCTTGAGGGCAACTTTTGAGGGGGAAGGGTTGGGTTGGTGGGATCGTTACTTGGCTGACATAATAATATTAATGATATTACACCATCACCAAAATTGTTGTTTTTGTTTGTAGCGGAGTTTAGACTATTACTTAAGTTTCGTATCCCCTTTGCCACTACCTCCACTAATAAGGACCCCCCAAGTTCAAATTCTTCTTGTGGTTTATATTGCTAAAGACGCGTCTAAGGTGCGTTTGATGGCTTTCACTGATCCTTCTCACAGTGGCGAGAGCTCATGCCCCCCAATCTATTCGGGTGCGCCCCTTTTCTCTAACTGTCGGTTGTCCCATCGACCAAGGGACTGCAGATACAATTATAAAGGGCTCTTACCTGCAAGCAACTTTGCAACGAATCGACGAGCTTTCGCAAGATGTTGAGATGCTCGTGAGACACTATCTCTTTGATTCTAAGATGTTGACGAGAGCCTTCGTTTCAGCCCCCTCCGTCAGAATACGCAATTTTTTTGGTCGTAGACACCAATATCCTTTTACATCATTTCGATGTCCTGTCACAATTTTTAGAGGACGTTGAACGTCTGTCCTTGCCTCTGGTGATTGTCATTCCAGGCGCCGTGATCTTGGAACTGGATGGGTATGTTAACGTTTTCGTCCTGCAAGTGAAGCTAACTGTGAAATACGTATGGATGGAAGGCAGAAAAATAGGGACGGATTGGCGTGGTTTGCACGTCGCGCTTCGTCATGGCTTCTGGATCGAATAAAAGAAAGGAAATCTGTCAGAGGTCAAGCGAACGGAGAAACCTGCAAAGCTTCAGGCAAATGGAAATCAAGAGAACCAAATGACGTAGGGTTTTCTCTTCTACTTCTCATCATCCTATTTAGACATTACAGATTGCCGACGCGGAGATGAGAAATGACAATTTGATTTTAGACTGTTGCTTGTACTTCCGTCGTGGGCGCCACACTTTCTTGTGCAGTGCGGACAACAATTTGTGCCTCAGCAGCCACAGTGAAGGTAAGAAGTAGTTTCTTCATAATGTCAACAACCCGAAACCAATAGATTAGGTATTCCAACCATCACACCGTCTCGGAATTGGAGCAGCAAGGAGATTGCGCAACAAATTTATGGAAATAGCTTGACTGTGACGCGGTTTGGTTCATATAGTACCAGCTACAGAAATGCACAAAATGGATCTGCTCCAACTACATTTAACTCAACAGAAGTCGACGAAGATGTCATGATGGTTGATGACGACGCTGCAGAATCAGTCCTGCAACCAAATCATGCTCTAGACTTGCTTCATCTACAAGTCATCGATCACTTTACCCGATTGCTCGTTGACCTTACCGGACGAGTAAGAGGCTTCGATATGGATCGATCTGGGGTGGTGACATCTTTGCACGCACCACGACAGCAAACCCGGAATGTGGCGGAGTGGAACGCTGCGGATTGCCTTGAATATTTGAATGGGCAAAGAGCTGTGAAGGAGGTCACTCCGCAGGCAGGTCTATTCCTCAGCAAGCCATATATGACACGAGGAGCGCGGCGAGGACAAGATTGGTCTCGGAAGGATTGGCAAGTTGCGTTGGAAAGTTTGGCTGAGACTAGCGGAGCATGGGAGGACGTGTCTATCCGGGAGTCTCTAATCTTTCTTGAGCATCATGTAAATGAAATATTTCTGTTGAAACTGCGGCCGACATAGTTTTGGATAATTTATGATGACATGCCGCAGTTTAGTCAGCGGGGAGTGCAGCTACTAAGCAACATAAAATACAAGTAAAAATAAACCTTTTCCTCCTCTCCCTCATGAACCGACGTCGTGCGTTTTATGTTTTCCTTTCCGTCCTCGCCCTATTTCTCCTCGGCACCGTCGTCGTTCTCTCCTCAGTAACCTACTATCTCGCCATCGATCCCAGCGCGTACCTCTCAGAACTCGAAGTTCCTTATCTCGACAACTCCACCCGCTGGAACCCAGCAGATCATGGCGAAGTACAGCGCATTCCAAGAATTATTCATCAGACATGGAAAACAGAGACTCTACCAGCTCGTTGGAGCGGTATCTCTCGCGCCTGCCGAGAGATGATGCCAGACTAGTGCGTTCTTTTCTCCCCACCTTCTGCTTATCTAACTTGTTTGGCAGTGAATATATGCTTTGGACAGATGCCAGTTCTCGCGAGTTCATCGCAGAACACTACTCGTGGTTCCTTGACACTTTTGACGATTATACTTACGCCATACAACGTGCCGACGCTATCCGCTATTTCGTTCTTCACTACTATGGCGGTATTTATATGGATCTAGACATTGGATGTCTGCGACCCATGGACCCCCTTCTCATATACCCAGTCATCCTTCCGAAGACAATTCCTGTTGGCGTATCAAATGACTTGATGTTTGCAGAGAAAGGCCACCCCCTTCTGGAGCAAACAATTCACAATTTAGTCACCTTTGACCATTCTTGGATTCTCAACTATCCTACCGTCATGTTTTCGACGGGACCCATGTTCCTTTCTGCTCAGTACGGTCTCTATACCGCATCACATCCGACTTCTGCTGGGACAGAGATCAGGATTCTGCCAAAATCGTTGTATGGAAAAAACGCAAAACCAGAGGAAGCACCTCACTCATTCTTCTCACATTTTTATGGTAGCAGCTGGCATGCTGATGATGCGGCTTTCATTGGCTTCCTGGGAACTTGGGGCAAAGGTCTTATGTGGTTTGGGTTGTTGGTGCTTGTGATAGGTGTCATCAGGTTGTTGCCAACAACAAAGCGGAGAAGTTTGCGAAGAATCGGTGGCTACGAAATTCTTCTGCCACGGCTGTCCCGATCAGGTCGCTGGCACCTTCATCTCGGAAGATCTGCCTCTACCTCTCCCCAACTTCCTTCTCCTATTCCAAGCGAACCCGATTCCCCGATAGACAACGACCTCCCTGTTCTTCATCTGCCATTGAATATTCGCCGTTCTTCTTCAACATCAGAGTTGTCATCATCTCAGGATCCATTTGCTGGTCGCGTCGAAAGCCCCATCGTCGACGCTTTTCGAAGAGTGCGCAATCGTGTGACAATGATAGCAACAAGCCCTCGAGAAGCAGTTCCAATGACTCCCATTCGGCCCAGAAGACAGCCTTACAGTTGGGGATTGCTCTTTTTCCTCCCCGCGATCTTTACACAGTCGCAGGATATCGAGCTCGAAGAAGCATCACCTTCATCCTCTATGCCACCAATGTATTCCTCCCTGGACGTACCAATATCGCGGGAACCTCGGCTTTCATTAGAAAAAAGCCAATATCAGCGAGATGTGGAACGTGGAGAGAGCGCGTTAGATGGGGTGAGCGAATCGGCTTCACATGCTCCCCACCCACGGCAAGAACATGACCTCCCCCTGAATCTTTCCGATCCATCACGAGGAAGGCGTGCCAGAAATCGCTCATCATCGAGGCAGTCATCGCCCCATCGGGACCCTTGGGACAATTAGGGTACATCGTTATGATCTTAACTTCTGATGATAGCTATGCTACGAAAGAATAAATCGGATACCCTGCGTAGGTTTTATCTATTCCCCGATAATTGATCGTCGCCTTCTCCAGATACATAGGAACATCTGGGCCACTAAATATACTTACTTATACCATAATCATCAGTACATGACAGATTTAGCTGCTGCTATTGACTTCATGTTGAATGATAAAGCAACCATGGCACCTGCAGAAGTTGCGTATGTCAATGATGGGCCAAATGTCCAGTACGAGGCACAAGCTGATGTGAAAATATCAACTTTTATAGGAGACATCCAAAGTATGCTGAAAGCTCACCCAACAAAGGTCCAATTGCACGCCCAAGTTGTCCCGATGACCTGAACTCCCCAAGCGCTTTGCCCTTCGCAATTTTTGGTCGCCCCTTTTTATCGGTATTCATTCCTAAGTCGTCGTCGCACTGCAAAGAGGCAAAAGCCGTTAAGGAATTGACAACTGTTGCACTGGTAAAAGCTATGCATATCGCCGCGGCTTGGAGAAGTTTCATGGATATTAATGGATTGGATCCAACATAACGAGGGAGAATCGCAAGGAAGACCAGTGCGATTGCACAGCTCGACACGCCCCTTCGCGCCATATTACCTTCGCCAACCTTTGAAGTTGAGCGGCGAACGTAGCCGCCTTGAAGAAGGGCACTGACAATGCCGATGGAACCGATGAGTTTGCCGTTCTGTACAATATTCCAATCCAGCACTGCGCAGTGAAGGTCAAAAAAGCGACCATGAGATATTCTTAGCAAAAACCACTCACAATCAAACGTGAGGAATGTCAGCGTAAATTCTACGCCCGAGAAGAGCACCAAAAATAAAAAGTGGAGTGTGCGTAGATCTTTGAGAATTTTGATACGCATCTCAACGGGGTATTTATTCAATGGCTTGGAGTCATCCCTGTCATTCGGTAGCCGCGTTGTCATTTCTCCGTCCTGAACAGGTGCGCCCTTCCCAAGTGTCTCAGGAAGCGCAATCACGAGGAAGGCCGTTTCAGCGATAAGAAGTACAAGTGTCAGAATGGCAGGTGTAGCATATATGTTCAACTCCGGGCCCCAAGAGTTGCTGGGAACGGGTCGAGAGGCGAAGTAGGCCCCGATTGGAGGCCCAATACAGAAGCAGATCGCAAATGCGATGCCAACGTGAGCCAGAGCCTTGGATCGGTTGGCCGGTGATGTCACATCTGAGAGAATAGCACTGTTGAAACAGGGTCAGACAACGAAGGAGAGGTAGTTGCAAATCAAACGAACATCGCCAGCTGCACATTCCCCTCGCTAAGCCCGCCAATGACGCGAGAAAGCATGTAGGTCGCGAATGTAGTTGACTGTATCCAACTAGAAGCAGAGCGTCAGAATCGAATAATAGTCAATTTAGTCAACCCACACTGCTGCAGACAAGATGTTGCCGATCATAGTGATCAGAAGGATACGTTTCCGCCCATATTTATCGGACAGTGCACCAATTTTAGGTGAAACGAAGAATTGGAGTGTCCTGGTCATCCGTATTGCTCAGTGCCAACTTGAATCCAATAACCTACAAACGCACGAGAAAACAGACCCCATTAAACCACCTGCAAAAAGCACCCATCAGCAAGACTTCGAATGGTTTCTCAACGATATCACAACCTAACAGTACGACATCCCATCTCTGAGGATAGGTGTCGAGATCAGGCTTGTAGAATGTTCCTCTCACTGAAGACACAAATTGCAACGTTCGGGGAAGAAAGCCAGTTGGATTCGAAGACTCCCTCTAAAGGTCCCTGGTCAGTCCAAAAATGACTTTCAGCAGAAAGGTAATCTCACCAGCGTATACCATTCAATGAGACGGGGAAAGAGGGGTAGAGGAATTGTGAACGCAAATAAGTCTAGCACCAAGGACAGAAAGACGACTGTCTCTATCTTCGCCATCTAGATTGAATGTAGCTCTTGTGTGAAGACTCTTTTATGTGGAGGACATTATGCACTGCACGTTATATGGGAACTGGCACACACTGCGTACACGTCGACAACTACGGAGACCGTACAAGTCCCGACGGCCACGCTCAACTGGGGATCTATTTTCCGGCACTACCACTGCCACTACAGGTATACATAAATATTAATTGCTTTTCCCCATCTTATGCTTCACTTCCTTCAATTAATGTTATCGAGTCAGTCCCACGGTACTTTTGATCTTCAGAGGCGTGCGTGAGACTCGTTTGGATGTGTGAGCTGGTGTCAGTTTTCGTTATCTCACGCAATGCCATCGTGGCATACGCTGCCGTCCCAAGGGTAAGTTCGATCTGGAGAGCCATGAACTTCCCGTCATCCACTATTGACGGCGGATCGAAACCAAGTAGTTTGTCTTCGTCGGATTGTGCGAGAGGGACATCGGGGTCAGTGTACCGAAGGACAGACCACGACAATTCTCGAGGCAGGTGGATGATCGCCCGATAGGAACCGTTTAATGTATATTCCCTAAAAATTCATCAATCTCGAGCTTCAGCGGCAACGCACGAAGGTCCTGACCTTTGCTTTCTGACGAAATTATCTGGATCCAGTCCATCCATTCTCAGGAATTCTTTGTAGCGTTCTCCGAGTTTACCCCCCGGGTAGGCAACATCCGTGCCCGGTAGAGGCATAATCACGTCGAAGATGGTATACTTGTCAAGATCAGATTCAGTCAAGGTCTTAATCCGAGGGGGGACGTAGGGTTTGCGGGATTTCTTGTGACGAGATGCGTCATCTATCAAATCAGATATGAATAACAGAGCTTGCAAAAGAAGGACGTGGGATATGCTACATACCTGGTTCATCGCCTTCTCCTTCCGGGATTCCATCGAAGAGCGGAGTGTCATCCTGTAGGCCTACATCCACGGTTTGTTCTGTATCCCCCTCCTTGTCAAAAACAAGATCTCCGATGACGGGTTTGTCAGCCCCATAGCCTTTTACGCGCTCCGATACAATTGCATTCCAGACGTACGATTGATACGCATGGACGTACATTAAACGAAGATTTCGTGGAATCTATGAGAATGTTAGGATGAACAGTGGATATAAAGACTCGGACGCGATTGACCGTTGATAACGCTCCCATGGCATTCCTTGTGTCCCCTCCTTGTTTCTTGAAGCTTTCAAGAAGGCACCGTTCCGCCACCACACGCTTCGGAAGGAGCCTCAAGGCAGTATCCAAATCCCCATCAACCAACCATGCATCTCTAGCTGCCGCAACATCTGGATGTTCCCCGTGTCGTTTTTGCAGAATCATAGAGACAGCCTTTTGCCATTCTGACTTCAGGAGCGCCAATCCGATCGAATGGGTCGGAATGGAGGCCGTCCCAAACCTTTGCATTCCTAGGAATCATAAGTCCAATAGGCCATTCAGTGCAATTAGATCTCACCATAGTAGTTGATGAAGCCCTTGTTTTTCATCGTATCGAGGGCTTGGTTCAAGGCTTCCTCCGATTGTACTTTGACGCTCCTACAAGAGAGCTATATTGAGACAGTGAAGAATGGAACAGTCAGGGATACCAACGCACCGTAAGGTAATGACAAATGCATTTCCTTTCAGCATTCCCAACTCTAAGCTGGCCTTACGATAATTTAGATCGGCTATTCTAACACCTCGATCCCCTCGTTTTGTCAAAACTTCTCGTGCAGGTTTTCGACTATCGATTCCATTTGCAAGTTTCCAAACATCTTCAACTGTTTTGTTGTTGCGCTTGAGTGAAACTCGTTGAACAGTAACGCCACGTTTGTCTTTCGTTCCTGCGACCGACAAATCCTTGATGCTGACGTGCAAAAGGCGAGAAAGATGACCCAGAGCATCCTGGGTGTCGCGATTTGTTTTTTGAAGGGTGAAATGAATGTATGGAGGGTAAACGCCTCGAGGTGTACGACCTTTACCTGCAAGATGAGGGTAAACTTTTGGGCCACAACAGCAAATGGCTGCGTTACCAGGTTCGACACCCCTTCCATTCCCTCCCCGACCACTGCCCTTTCTACCCCATTTTATGACAATTCGCGAACCTTCATCGGATGCGGGCCCCGTGGAATCTGTCTCGCTGTCAAGTTTGCCATGGAAGAGTTCTCGAATGGCTTTGTGAAGAGCAGTTCGCGTAACTTTTGACGTGATAGGCTGTATGAAGGGATAAACTGAGAAATGAATTAACGATGGAGTAAGGGGACCAACCATACTTCAGATAGTACTTTTCGGTGGTCTTCCCGCCCTCCACCTCTGCCGCCTGCCCTACCACCACGTCTACCTCGCCCACCACGATTATCTTTCCATTTGTCGTTCTTGCCATCTTGGCTACTCGCCATCACTGCGTCAGAAGCCTGCTCGGTATTGCCGACTTCTATATCCTCCGGGGATTTATTTGTACGACCTCCCCAGCCACTGTCACTGACTCTGGGAGGCTCGGGGCCCTCCAGGTACATCTGTTTGATCTGAAGAATGGCTCCTTCGGAGAGAAAGGGTGAAAGTTCGGCGGTAAAGTGCTCCGGCCATGGCTCGCTTGACCCCTTGTTCCCGTCATCCTTACGATTATTTTGTCCTGACGACGACGAAACAATTGAGTTTTCCATTGTTTCGCTCTCTTCAAGCCTCGCCTCTGCACCCTTCGATGATGGGTCTGTAGTCGCCGACCGCTCTCCAGTCGGTTCGGACTTGTTAGGTGTTTCAGGCTTGTCAAGTGATTTGATACGTAGAGTTTTTCCATCCAAGTCGACCTCGTATACCAAAAAATCAGTGAACCTGCATGCAGTGATTCAGTAAGGTAGGACGCTTGGTGGAGGTAATCGGGTACCGTTGTTTTATGATCCCTTCAACTTTCGACGTGCCGTGTCCAACGTATTCTGAAATTCCGACGTTGGATTCTAAAAAATTCATGGCTCCTCCTTCTTTCACAACGGGCAGGGGGATTCCCAAGAGAGCATGACTAGGAGGAAGGATGTGGTCAGTGTCTGGCTCGATGATAGCGGCCTTGTCGTCGACGTCCATGATGGAGTCTTGATCAGAGCCATCGAGCTTTGAGCGCTTCGAGTATCTTTCGACGTCTGCATCATCCTGTTCTCGTTCGTGGACGACGAAAGCAGACATTACTTTTAGAGAACCAAAAATAAAAGCGCAAAATAATCTACTAAAAAACTATATCTTATCTCCCCAATCTTATCTTGGCATCCTACATTGACGATGGCTCCTTCAGCGCATCTGAAATCCTATGGACAAAGGGCTCTTAAACAGACAAACCCGACAGCTATTCTTTTGCTAGAAACAATGGAGCGGAAAAAAACTAATCTCGCCGTCAGCGTCGACGTCACCACATCTGCCGATTTCTTGACAATTGTCGACGCTGTAGGCCCATTCGTCTGTCTCATCAAGGCATTCTCCGTCTCTTTTCGTTGGCGGTAATCACGAATTCTCACCAAATTTGCTATTTTTAAAGACACACATTGATATCCTTGAAGACTTCGAATATTCCCTTATTGAAAGACTAGAAAGTCTAAGCCTCAAGCACGATTTCCTCATTTTTGAGGATAGAAAATTCGCGGATATAGGTTTGTTTCTGAGAGTGTGTCACCAAAATGCATCTAACACGGTAACAGGAAATACCGTCGCACAGCAGTACTCAAGCGGTGTCTACAAAATCGCTAGATGGTCACATCTCACCAATGCACATCCAGTCCCTGGTCCCTCAATCATCAAGGGACTCGCATCAGTTGGTCTGCCCCTTGGTCGAGGCTTACTTTTGCTAGCCGAAATGAGTACCAAAGGGTCCCTTGCAACTGGGACATACACAGAAGATGCTGTACGGATGGCCCGTTTAAATCGAGATTTTGTTGTCGGCTTCATCGCCCAACATCGGATGGACGGGATCGGTGCAGCCCCAGACGAGGATGTCAGTGACGAGGACTTTATTGTCTTGACGCCCGGGGTGGGGCTTGACTCAAAAGGCGACGCAATGGGCCAACAATACAGGACACCAGAGGAAGTCATCTTGAATTTTGGTTGTGATGTGATCATTGTTGGCCGTGGCGTGTATGGTACCGATCTCAAAGCCACAGCTGCTATTGTTGCTCGTGCTGAAAGATATATGGCCGAAGGCTGGGCGGCATACTTAAGACGTTTAGTATGAGTGGATAAACATAATGAAATCCAACCAGTATAAGCATCTAAATACATGAGCAGACAGCAAGGGGGGCCCAGGCATAAGAATAAAAGGTATCATTGCCGTAGTTTCCGTCAACGGCGAATCGTCATGTGTTCCTCGATTATGGAGGAGTCGTCGGCAGGTACTTCCCAGTTCTGGGATATGGTGAGCTTTGGTACAGAGGTACGACGAGAAACACTAGAATCTATCATTGGGCCGAGCTCAGAGATGGGGCCGTCCGCCTGAGTATTTTCTGAAGTGAGGGCGGACCGAAGCCTTTGCCGGACCTCCTCTACCCGTTTGGTCTTCTCCCCTCCCCTCCAAATGAGCACTGCGGCCCCAATTCCACAAAGAAAACTGGCTGGAATCAGAATCCCGGTACTCCATGCAGGTCGTTGAAAGCTATATGAACTACAATTAATGTTGTACATGTCTTTCACCCAGGAAAAAAAGGCACCGGTTCAAACCCCACATAGTCCCACAAAGAAAAATCTAAAGATGCGTGAAAACAATGCCGCCCGCAAGTTTAAACGACTAACCTGAAAGACAGAGTTTCCGTCATTCAGAAAACAGATGAGCAGTGCTATGCTAATGATGGCATAAATTACTGAATATTCGGCCAGAGTGAAGGGGCGTACTTGATTGGAAATGCCTATATAAGGTGTCAGAGCGACGAAATAATATAATTAGAATTTGCTGACACGATGCGTCTCTGTCCCATGGGCTCGGTACCAAGTTTGTGAGTGCTGAAATTTTACTTGTTCTGCACATAAGGTTAATTTAAGGCATGCATCACTGACAAAGAACTTACGATCATGCAAATCTCGTTGTTCTTGCTCTGTGAGAACGTGGACGTAATTGGGGTCATACATCGGGTCAGGAAGATCGTCCACGTCGAACAGCTGTGGGAGACCAGCTTGTTTTCTCAGACGTATGGTGTTCCGTTTATATAGCCATATCTTCCATATTCCTGCAGAATAAGATGTAATCAAAATATAATGTAAGCAGAAGGGTACTAACGATATGTGTCCAAAACTCGAAAGGGAATCAGTCCAATGCTGGTGACAGTAAAAAGGCCTTCACGAAATTCACGTTAGGTTGTGGGAGTGAATAGAATTGGAGGGCGAAGATACCGACCGGTCTCAACTTGTGAAGAGACCTCTACCCAGAATCCCTGGGTGTTTGCGTTGTGGAAGTTTATGATCTTGGCGAGGAATATAACAATAGCCGCCCCCCAAAACACTGATAAGCTGTACATCAGCATAACATCCTTAGACGTAATTGCAAGACTTACCAACTAGAAAACCGTAGATTCCAGTGATAATCTAGGACAGAATGAGCTGTGCGACAAAGCACGGTGCAACATAACGTACTCCCATCGCTGTTAAGTAGTAACGTTAGCATTTCGTAGGAGACTTAAAGGATTCATTTTACGTGTTTTCAAAAACGACCACACACCCATGAGGGTGCGCCGAAGCTTTGTCGGCCGCCTGAGAACGTCATCAACATGCCGATCCAAAGAGTCCTCGAATCGGCCGGACTCTCCGCTATCGCTGAGGGGTATCGAAGGTAACACAATAACAGGCTTTCTTGAGTAAAAGAAAGAGGGGGGTCTGAAAGAGACTAAGCACGAAAAGTGGAGTGTGATAAGGCGGACGGGCTAACGCACATAATAATTGAGTTTGCAGCATTAGTTAAACTAGATACAGCCCCAATTTGCGAGTCGATGACGTCTAAATGTTCCACTATATCGTCGTGATGATGAACATCCACGATTCGCAGTTCTTGACCTTCGCGTTGAGAACGAGGCAGGCTGAGGTTACTTTCAATCCTGCCGGGTTCCCCAGAAGATGGATACATGATGACATCGGCTTGAAGACCTTCTATTGTACGCGCTCCATCAGATAGGCGTGACGGGGGGTGGACAACGTGGACAACTTCAATGCGCGAATTTGGACGTGTTATTTGTTCTCCTGGGATTCCTGGGCGCAACGAATTCCTCGTGCAATGTGCATGGACTCTGCTGGAAGCTGTGTAAGCGCGGGGCCTCAGTGTGGTTACCTGAAGATGCGTTGGGGAAAGGGGCGAGGAACGGGGAGTGGTGGGATCTCCAGGCTGGTCGACGACATTGTGAGGCTGCAGATCAGGTAAAGAGCTCTGTATGTGAATGGGAGGAACAAGTTCCTCATCATTTGAATCACGAAGAGCAGAATAAAATGAGCCTTTGACTCTTATAGAGGGCATCGAAGTGTGAATACGCAACAAACTAGCGCGGTGCCTCGCTGCGTTGCTGCTTTTGATTGCGGGTGTATAAATAGATTATTATTATTATGCACTCAGCCCCTCGCTAGTTCAAACATCAAAAGCTGACCCATCTTCTTTGCATGCTTACTCTTATGATGCACACTCATCCTACAGCACCCTTTACCTTCTTCCCAGCAGCCCATACTCAAGCCGCTCGCAACTGCTTCTTTCGAAACGTCAAAGGGAATACCATCAACCCACTCCACCATTCCGTCAAGGTCTTCTCCAACGCCTCACGTAGACGCATTACCATAGGTCCTGCATCAATTAGCACCACATAAATAAGAGGAGGGAGGGACAAATGTGATGATGAATGCTCCCTTGGCTTTGACTCACGCAAAGATGACTTGGTGGGTGTCATGCTGAGGCGAGCTGGTGGGGCATTGACTGGGCCGTTTGGGTACGTTGTTATTGGTTTGTCGGAGGGTAGAGTGTGTGAGACAGAGGGGGATGGGATGAGGGATGGAGAGGAATGGGAAAGAGAGGGAGGATGTACGCGAGACTACCGTACGCTTCAGCGACTATACCATGTCAAGCGTGATATTCTAAAAGAGGTTTGTTTTGGGTGTAATTGTTGGGGTGTAACCAAATCTATGTGTGTGTGTGTGTGTTTTATTTAGTTGGGTGCCCAAGGGAGATTAGAGAGAGAGAGGATAGACCTGGTTCACGGCTGGAACTGCTACGCCGCTCTTGGTTGGCTTTTCGAGGTCGGGAATGGTAAAGTTGCTGACACCGATGCTCCTGGTGTTGTAGGCCAGTCAGTTGGCGTTGACGAAGGGGAGAGAGAGCCCCAGCTTTCCATATGCATACCTTCTCCAAACTATTCCTCACTTCCTCTTGAACGTCGCCAGGTCCGTACTTTGTAGTGATGAAGAACTCGGAACGCGCGAGGCCTGTTTTGCGCAGGGCAGTGCCGACGCATGATTCATAGTTGTGTGCATATTCCATTGTCGTGGTGATCCAAAGAGATGAAAGAGATGCCCAGACAATAACAGGCAGTCGTGATCTAAGGTGTGGATGATAAGATCTAAGACCTGCTATTCAAACGACTGCAGCCCTGTTGAGAAGCCATGGATGAGAAGGATCGCAAGGTCACATGAACGACCACGTGGACGAGATTCCACAAAAAAGCGGCGAGGCATCGTAGACGATGGCCATGGCAAGATCTGGACACAGACCATCGTTTGTCAAAAATGAGCTGAGAAAGAATTTCATTCAGTAGAAGAGTACCGTGGGAAACGCTCCAAAACCTACTTAGCAGTATTGATTAAATACTAAACAACAACATAAGTATAATCTATATTAAATATAATCATATCAATAACATATCATCCATCATCCATCCCCTCCTTTGATCCACTTTTCGTTCCTCTTTTAAACAAGCTCAGGACTCGCTTACGCCCCGTCGAGCCCTCCGCTTTTGGTAAAGCCTCTGCCTCTGTGCTCAACGCTGGCGCAACATCAGGCGCAAGGTCGATTTTGGACCGCATACCGTTTCTCCACCCACGATTCGGCACTAATGGCAATGTTCTTTTCTTTTCTTCCATCCAATCAAGCCGAGGGTCCTCATCCGAGTGAAGTAATCTCTCGAGGTTTTCATGGACCTGATTTCCACCTTTCGTCCATTTCGTTTTAGAAATAAGTTCTTTGGCCACAGGCAACACTGGAAGCAAAGGTTGGTGGAACGCCATCTTGACCCAACCCCTCCAGCTCATGTTCGATGGTATAAATTGATCCACCAATTCTTCAAACTGATCGCAAATTAAATAAAAGTTAGGATCAAGTTACCTGGTAACTCACACTCCATGTTTGGTTGCGATACTCGAGATCTCGAGTTCGGATACGAGCGTCATGGCACTCGAAGGATCCTTCCTTTACAATGCTTAGAAGAAGATTGAGACTGAGTAAAAACAAAACTCAGCAACGGAATAGAATGGAGAGGCCCGACCTGCCTTGAAACTCGGACGAGGACAAAGCTTTTTTGCGACGAACGCGTTTTCATCTCAGCCGCATCTCCAGCTTTTCGGATTAGAAGGTCTGCATCCGACTCGTTGCTCGCCGTCAGGAATGGCGGGTCAAGAAGTGGTGCACTGGGGACGTTATCGATCGAATCCGAGGATTGATTTCTCTGAAAGAGAAAAGTGTAGTCTCTTGTTGATCGGAGATCGGTGAACGATCTAGATGTCCCAAGTCTGCGCAAAGGAAGATCTAATTTATTTCCATTCGAATCTTCAGCATTTCGGAAGTTATGCAGTGCCCTTGGTGAATCGAGGGAGGATCTTGAAGGGACAGGGCTCTTAACTACTTGGATTTGTGGAAATGGAGATTGCGATCCCGCGCCTTCAACCTCCATAATTCGTTGTTTTCGGTCGGGCCATAGATATTCCATGATTTTTCGCCCAACTTTCGCATCAATTTGGAGCCGTAAAGGATGGAAGGAAAGTTCAAATGATTCATATATTGTAATCCCACCTACTGGAGCGAGAACCGTCCAGTCAGCTAGAAGGAATAATCCTCTCTAAAGGTAGGGTAAGCAATACGTCATCTGGTAAAAATAATATCACCTTTAGCAAGGGGTGATTTGCAGGTTCGTCGTGTTTCGATAATATCTCGGCCCAGATAGCGTACCGAGAACCATCGAATGCTGTCAAGTTACCAACGGCCAAGTGATTGACAGTTGAGCTGTCTTGCCTGCTGAGCCAGTGAAAGTCGATGTTTTGGACGACAAGTTTGGACAGAAGATTCCTTCGCTCGTCTAGCATTTTCCATGATATCTCCGAAGAAGATGTGTGCAGCAGGAGAGCCGAATTTTGTTCAGATTGATCATTGAATCGGTCCTGAGCGAGTTTAATGGCATCGAACAACAGGTTAAGTTCTTCAGCGAGGTGAAATATATGAGCCCTGAGCTTCAACAATCCCAATTTCGTATCATTGCCACCAAGTCGTCGAGAATTCCTGGCGGTCATTCGATCTGTCTCCAGTGCATCCCGGAGGCGGCATTGCAAACTAGTCACCACATTGGCACCAGTAACAAGATCTGTAAAGTCATATGTAAAGATCAAAGTTTCTAGTTTTTCTAGTCTTGTCTTGTGAGCGGCATCGGAAAAGAGAAGAACTTTCGTCAGAATATTTGAGATGGCCTGAAAGTGCTCTTCGTTGGCCGATACGGTAAACCGTGGAATGTGAACACGGATGAGGTCCTGCAGCATTCTCAGACAGTGTACCTCCGACTCGGGTGCAAAAATAAAACTAACTGTTTGAGCTTGTAAGTGGTTGTTGACGGTGGCTGTACTCTCTGTCGACACCCTGGTGGCAATCGATGTAACTTGATTGCGCAAACGCAACCTGTTGAACTTGTCGTAATGGAAGGTTGCATCGGTTTGTGGTACGATTCGCTCGAAGCGATTGCTCTCGCATCGAAGATCTATCAACACTTCAAGAGGGACAATAGCATTGCCCAATTCTGTGTAAGTCGGTGAGAATGCTTGTAGGCCCGAAAGTGTAGTGTAGTTGCTATGTGATAATGAGAGAGCGTCTGAAGAGAGGAAATGTATCGCAATACCGTGACATCACCTTCCCGCTCACAGGATCATCCAAATTAGAGACGTCCATGATAGCAAATGATTGCAGTTTCGCTTGGGCTGCTGCAACAACGCAAGCGTCTTTCGTGCTTTCTCCTCGCAAAACAATCTGTGGTTTGAGCAACAGACAACAGTGGCTTTTGCGCAGGGAAACGCCTTCGGCCCATCCATCCAATGGATCTGGCTGGCTAGGATAAGCAGAATTTTTTTCTCGCATTAAATCAATGGAAGACTTCGTGCTGTCTCCCCTCAGAAGCTTGAACAACGCCGACGCTGCGACCTGGGCTGCACTAATATTGACACGATCTTTATTCACCTCCTCTCTCTCAATAGCGAGTGCAGCGTTGGCTTGATCACGAATGAACTTAACAGCTCTAGGGTGATGTGAATCTGTGACCAAGTCTCAGAACGATGAGGGATTACCGTGTAGACATGTGGTATTCTATGCCCCTTCTTGCCCTGGAGCAGTAGTAGTATTGCATCATTATCTAGATCAAATTTCAGGCTGTATTATGCGAGAGAAAAAAGGAAGGCCAACATCACGGATAGCGTTATCCATGAGGATACTGGGACAATGTATTTGATAGACGTTCTCGAACTCAGCCCATTCGGCAGGAGAAACAATTTCGGTCACCATACAGTAACTTTGAGCGCTGGGATCATTAGAACCAGACTCGCTATCTCGCAAAGCCTTGGCATATCTTTCCAACAGGATGATCATCTTTTCCGTGGCCGCAACGTTAAGAAGCTGTGTGATTCAGAATACCATTTTGTGATATGTGGTGTTACGCACCCCTTTTCTTCCCTTCCTTCGCAGGGTACGTTCTGTCTCTACTCTTTGTTTCAGTTCTTGAGCGCGTGCGAGTGCAAGAGATATTTGGGTTTGAGGAACAGCTAGAATTTTCGTTAGCTTCAAAGCCTGTTGAAGCAGCGACGGAATTACAAGGTTCTTCTCCGAGAAAACACCCATGTGACTGCTCCGAACCAAATTTACTTGGTTCCGTATCATTGACACCAGCAGGATTTCGTTTAAAATATGTGAAACGTGGACACGTCGCAAGAGGAAGGAGGTGCAAGGTTGGGGCTGTCGGTGCGTCCCAATCAAGCTCGACGAAATCCTTGAGATCATACCACCAAGAGCTTGAAGGCGTCAGCGGCAGTTCAGTGTGTTTCCGATAATTGCTTCGTTGGGAGGGCGCGGTCATCAAGACCTCTTGTTTCAGTGGATCAGCAAAGGTTGCTAATAGTGTCCGTAAATCGAGTCCTCTCATCAGCACTTGAGCTGCATAGAAGGGTTTTCGTCGGAGAACTTTGGTCGTGTTCGGGACAGCACCAGGAATAATCAATTCTTCTTCGCGCTGATGCATGTCTGCTTGGATTTCATCTACCATACCTTTCACGCCCACCCAAGTTGTAACGCCGTCGACCCAAGCTGACATGAATTCAGCCACGCGATCCGCGCGTCTTTGACGAGGCTCGACTTACTTTCTCGTGAATTGTCCATGTAACCATGCATGAAGTAGAGGCGAGGAACTGATATTCGATACTTAATTGTGGCGATGTGTCGACCGAGTTTCGGTGAGATCGTTCGTGTTGGATGGTATGTACCTTGGCGTACTGGGAGTGAAAGCACGCCATCGAATAAAGCCCACCATGACCAGAAGTGGGCGAAAATTTTTGGCGTGAGATGGAGGCTACTGAACTCCCTAGAAGAGTGAGAAGGTTTGATCGACGAGGCCAAAGAGACCGATAAATGCACGAAGTCTGATCGAAATCCATTGAAGGAGTCCTCTGGTCCCTAACGTGCTTGTGAGTTCGATGAGAATTTTAACGACAGGTTATTATTTCATTGACCTTTTCAATAGGTGTACCTATCTTCTTTTCCAGTTTGACTTCAAAATGTGGACGGAAATTGAAATGTCGGCAATTACGATGAAAAGGTGTTCCACGGCATTTCGTGCATTCAGGCCCGCATGACCTTTCGGGCACAAAACCGATCCCGAAACGTACGCCTGAGCTAAGCTGTGCACAGACCTTTTGAAACGGTTTCGCATGTTCCCAAGCTCGGTGGTGATGTGGGGTGTGAACACTTGGAGATAGGTGCCCAAGGCTACCAGCATATAGTTAAAATACCAAAAGAAGGACAGCAAAGAAAAATTACTCGGGCACGGCAATGAGCATCACATCACTCATCACTTGTATGAGCTCTTGTTGTTCGTTCAGGTGAGCGATATGTATTTCTGGGTTTCCCTGCCATGACAGTACAAATCCAGCTCCAACATCATTGGTGCTGTGTGGATCTCGAGAGCCTGTGCGATGTTTACAAATGGCAAAAAAAAACTTGAAAATCACTGCCAATACCTTTGAGATATAATTCGACATCGCTAGCGAATGTTATCTTGATGCTCCAATGGAAAACGAGGCGCATCTAAAAAGGAATTAAAGAAGTGGGGCTTGTGATTGTTTGACAACTGACTTTATCCCAAAACCCTATTGGTGGCGACGAATCTCGTTGTGGGGTAGTCAAAGTTTCTACGATTCGCATAACATCTTGAATTGCTGGACCGTAGCTCACCCCCCAAGAAAGAGCAGTTGTAGCCGAGGTATTCACTTTAACGACGGGATTTGCGTAGGTCTTAATGGGCATAATCGTCTTAGGGACTTTAATCGAGAGTGGCGCTTCTCCGTGGAACGCGTGGACTTTTTCAATAATCGGACAAGTAACCCATTCAACCGACTTTGAGGTGCCCATTTCTTCTCCAACAACCAGATCAGAGTCAAAGGTCCACACAGTTGTACCCGGATCACTGTGAGAAGGAATGTGAAGCAAAGGAAGGGGATGGTCTCTGAGGGTAGTCTGTAGACTTGACGATGTGAAGTGAATGTGCATCGGAATTAGCAACGAAAAAAGGGTATTTCTGGGGACACCACCGCCTTGACCGTACAGAAAATCGGCAAGGCGGTTAGTAGGGAACGAGGGGGGGGAAACGGTGAGAGACAAATGGTGAAGGGCGACCCGAAGCAATGGCGGCGCGGCTATTAGTGGTTCAGGGCTCACGAGATCAGGAATTGGAGTTGATGAAAGGGAAGGGTATGTCCCATAGACCTTATGGAGAACAGAACCCTCTTCTTTCGACCATCGCTCTCGTAACCTCTCCAATCTAAGAGTCCAATCGAAGGCATGGACATCATCAAGCCGCTTACGGGCTTCCTGAATAGAGATTGAATGCTTGGCCCCAAACTGGTAATCATGTTCAATCTCAGATGCCGGGGGTTCGGAGGACATGACTGGTTCGGCGGCTTGAATGGCGGCCACTTTCGCTAAAAACGCTTCTTCGCGGTCCACTCGTTGCCTGACTGCCTCTGCGCCTGCCTGCCAAATTAGGCTCAATTTGCTTTCAAAGGGATCGTCAAGTGCTTCTAGGCAAATATAATTAATGCGGAAGGTAAGATGGGGAACAATTTTAGGGCCTTCCGGTTCGGGAGGTGGCATATCTGAATAACAGCCTGCATTCACCATGCGGGCTATATGACGCAACGCCTTGACGGTGATAATGGCGTCGTAAATCAAATCAGCTAAAACAAAGCCTGGAGGAATTCGAAGGCGGAGGCTTTCCCCCTCAATGGCAGCGGAGAGGGAACCAGCATGAGGAGAAAAACATATCTCCCAAACATGCAAATCGATGAGCTCCCCCCACTTACGAGTCGTGCTAATCTCTTCCCATCTATTGACTTGTGAAGGCAGCGGTACAAGAGCGACAGCTTTGTGCATCCGAAGCCGAGGCGGCCCATCCGAAGCCAAGTGGAAGGTAAGTCCATCAATACGAGTGACCATAATTTTCTGGGGAAGGGCCCATAATACTTGAACTGCTGTTATATTTGTTTGGATCATGAACAGCACTTTGTGGTGGGTAGGATTGAGGGGAATTTCGTTGGTGCGAAGGGGTGGCGGAGAAGGAGACAGGGACCGCAGCGTCTGAAGAGCAAGAAGGACACTGTAGATATGAACCAGCTGAAAATCTGCGCGTATATCAGGAATGTGAATGGAAACGTTGCAGGTATCGGTTGCCTGAGATGAAGAGGATAAATCTTTGTAAGACAGACAGACGTCCGTTTGTACCGTTCCAACACACAAGAATTCATGAGGGCTTTTGGGAATATCATCTCGGCCAGCAATTGCTGGTTCGTCGGGTTCAAATTGCGTGGCAACAGCACTCTTCAAGATCAGGCCTGAAGTGCGTATCTTGATGAAAGCCGATACGTCTTGCGATGAACCTGACGCTCTGGCTGCAGTGATGGCATCAACAGTCGGTTCTGCCGGTAGAGACAGCTGTGTTCTTGTTTGCGTGCGGCGATGATCCTCAAACCAATGATCGTGAGAAGTGTGTAGAGAGCAATATTCCACTCCAGCCCCAACTCGGAGTGCCAAGCCACGCGAGAGCTCCGACTTATCACCAGGATTAATGTCTGGCGCAGTGACAAAAACTACTACACGGGATACAGCCACTTTGGCCGCCAATCCCACAGGAAGTCGATTGAATTTTGTCGGAGAAGCTGTGGCTGTTGATGGCGCCCTCTCCGGCAAGATCGATAGGAGATGGTGAAATGAATCAACGACCACCTGGTTCCAGAATTCAATGCAGATAGTTTCAACCGAAAGATGAAGATCTGCAATAAGCGATGGTCGATCAACAATGGCGACTCCTGAGACGACATCCACTTCAGCGAAACCATGAATCGTGCCAAATAATTCCACCATTCCAATAGATAGCATCGGGGGGTCATCCATAAATTTGTCTTGGGGGGAATGATTCCCTGCCTTGCCGTCGGAGTCCCATTGTAGCCGAGTTCGAAAAAAACTAGGCTCCAGGCCGAAGTAGAGATTGCATTCCAGTCGGACTGGGACATCCGATGTCTCATGAGAAATTTGGCGCATAATGGGAAGCATGGAGTGTGTATAACCGGATCGAAGGGAGGCAGTGAAGCCTCTTGTTCTCATTTCCATCGCGTTGCAGCTTGTACTGCCGCTAACCTGATAAATTAAGCGGCCAAAACTTGGACCACACTCCATCGCAAACGATATACGTGGAACCATCAATGGCGCGGGAAGGGAGGCCAGGGGGGTACTATGTGTCTTGAGCTGTAGATCCTGAATGTCTTCAATCAACTGGCGCACGTGATCCACTTGTTCGACCACTTCAATGCCCTCGACCTTAATCTGGATGGCGAGGAGGGCCGCGTTGGGATCGCCTCGAATGAACGGGGATGTGACAAGCCAGGGAGATGGCCATTGATAAACCAGTGTGTTTACATCCATAACACCTAGCTTCAGGAGGCGAGAACAATCCTGCTTCGTTTGCCTTTCAATTGTCGTTTCACGCATTGAGAGTCTAATAGCGTAGGACTCAGCGTCAAAGCTCTCACAGATTGCGTTGCGGCCGAGGAATTGCCGATGTAAATCATGTTGATTGGGGTCACTTTGTTCTATGGTTACTTGTGCATCTTGAATGACAGCTTTGTAAGGACCTGTGACTATGTCGGGGAATACAGACAAAGCAATCGAAGCAACGGAAACGTTAACCCGTTTCAAAATCGATAATAAGGACTAGCCAGAAGTAAGAAATGGGGCCGCCAAACCATGAAAGCGACGTACTGCATTTTTTGCACTCTTCAACCGAAAGCAAGGTTGCGTTTGATAACGAGATCGAGGACGCATTTTAGCCTCGGCGGTAAGTCAGACAGGTAGACATAGACGAACAAACTACTTACTGATAGTGCCTTTAAGAAAGGAGACGTCGGCGATGTGAGAGGTTTCGAAGAAAACAACTGGCCCATAGAGGAAAGGGGGGATTGGCTGGGTGGCGTTGAAGATGGCGAGAAATTCGAAGTCAAAGATGTTGGGAGAACAGAAGCGGAATTTGACGAGGGTTGGGAGCTCGAAAATGGGAATGACGAAATTGGGGTGTCCACGTATGGCGAGGAAGGGTACACTGAAGTTGGAACAGTGCTGGCAGGTACTCCTCGTGTGGAATCTGGAATCAATTTCTTCAACAGTGCGTTCAAGGTATCGACCTTTGCGGAGCAGTGTCCAATCGTAAGTTTCGTGTCCAAGCTATGGGGCTCAACCGTCCCCGCTCTCGGATTGAACTGTAAGGTCGTGCTTAAATCAATAACGCCAGTAGAAAGAAGGAATGGGATCATGATTCCATTATCTTAAAAGGTACATTAGGTGATATTGGAATCCAAAAGGGCAAACGTACCAAGGGAAGAGCCTAATGACGTTCCCGCTACGTTGTGAATTTTGAGCGCAATGGTGGCAGTTCCCATTGTCGTGCCCCATGCCCTATCCAGCGATCGATGGAAACTCTCTGTTAGGCGCCGCTTCCAAATGGACATCCCGCTTGCTTTTTGAGGATCTCTGGTGCGTGGTGCCTCCTCCATCTCAACTAAATCTATGACGGGTTCGAGTTGCGTAAAGTCGACTGACGCGTGCATGGAAATTTGCTCAGCCACAATTTCCGCTTCAGGCACAGCAGCAAAGGTCAGAACAACAGACTGGAGGTCGAAGGAAAGGGCTTGTGAAAGCATCGGCAGTAGTTGAATTCCAATGCGAAGGCATGCCACCACGTATGTTCTGATCAACGGACGAAAAATTGGCTCCAGGAAAACGGCGACTGTCGACACGAGAGACCACATGCGATGAGCAAGCGGAGAAGGGCTTAGATCCGCGAGTGTGAGGTTGCGTATGTGACGTCGTGGCGGGGAAGCCATTTTCTCGGGTTCGGCCATCCCTATTTCCAGACTCAATCTGTCGAGTTTGAGTGCGAGACGTTTGGAGCCTTCGAAGGACGACCAGACATAACCGACCCGTTCGACGCGCCATGTGCAACACCCTCTCCGAAAATAAAGACCCCGTATAGACCTAAAGCTAATGCTGCGTACCCGGATGTGATTAGACATCGAGGCAAGGAGCCAGGGCCCTAAGTACGTGCGGAGGAGCAGTAAGAAAGTTGTGAGCCTAAGGAGCCTCAAGGCAAGCCTAAACGATATATCATTGGGGGTTCCAAAGACAACAAAAAGTGCGGTAGAAGCGATGAATGAAAGATGGGAGAGAAATGGAGCCACTATTTGGAAGGGGTTAGTGAAGGTATAAGTGACACAAAAGTTGATGATGACTTACTGTGGAGAATGCGTTGTTTGCGAAGGGCAATTGGGATATGCCTGAGACCTTATACCAGCATGAATCCTGAGAAGGCGTCGACCACTGCTGTGCGTGGATGTTGAATAGAGGTGGTTATGTAGTGGACTCGTTGCGCACTTGCTCAACTGGTCTTGCAATTATGTAAGTATGATGATTTTGTATGAAAACCTTCGCCTCTAAATTCAAGGTTACCGTAGTTGTAACACCTACATGCATAATACAAGTGTATATCAAACTTATCGTGCTGAACTCGAAATTTAATTAAGTACTTTGAAGGTCAACCGTCTCAGAATCCAAATCTAAAATGCTGATACGGGCATCTCAAATGAGGTTCAATGTAGCAGATACTTATACGTACCATTCTTCCGAGTTCAGTTCGGCAGGCTTATAAGTCGAGAAGACGAGAGAGCCGCCAACAAAACTGCCTGGGTTGAAGACATGGCAGCTAGTATATGTCACCTTGTACCTTTCATATTTGTCTGCGAGTATGAGCTAATTAATATCAATGAAAATCAAATCTTTGTAACAGGCGTGGGATGCATACCGCAGTTGGCAGAGGATAAAGACGCAGGCTGTGATCATAGTCCGAAAGAGTGGGTTGGATATTGATGGTCAAGGGGGTGAGGTGGCTTTGGTCTAGAATAGTTTGCACAAGCTGGTTTTCCTGTTAGCGGCATCTTTGGCAAGGGTGGCTCATGCCTACGAATCTCTTTAAATCCTCGCTTCTGACGTCTGGTTTGACGCCAACAACGTTTCGAAGCATCTTTGCCATAAGATCTTCCCTGAAAACCACGATCTCTTGGTTGAAGAATTTGATGCGGCAAGGATTTGTCGCGAAATGTATCTTATGAACCTTGGCCGCAAGTCGGGCAACAAGGGCTGCCAATAAAGGCCTACGAGGTAATGTTGAGTTGACTGTGATGTCCAGAGGTCCAGGAACGAATATAAAATGGGTTTTTCGCGTAATCAATGGGTAAGATGCAATCAAGTCAGCCAGTTCATCGAAATTATCTGGTAATCTCAATAAGACCCAATCCCATCTTGAAAACAGATTGCATATCTAACCTTGATATCGTTGCACCTCCCTCCCGTTTCCATGCGAAATAGATTTACTTGTAAAATTGCCACACATGACGATGACCCCTGGAATGAAGTCGTTTTCGGTGCAATTATCAAACATTTTCCGGAGACCAGGGAGCGTTTGAGGATGGTCAAGCCAGACATCCGAAAGGAAGAAAAAGTGAAGTTCGGAGAGCTCTTCACGGATGCGTGTTGCAAATTGTGACTGTGAATTCGTAAAAAGCGAACAAACACGGAACAAATCCGCCTTACGTCTTCGAGCAATGAGGTTGAACCTTTGCCAAGGAAGTCGATATGGCCATAAATTGACTTCGCTATCTCTCGGGGCTCACAAGGAGGTTGTCCTATAGCAATTATCTCGAGCGTAGCTTCCTCCGTGTACTCTCCTTCAACCAGTGCGAAACATCCGTCCGTAAAGAAACCATCACCTGGTTCGTCCTGTAATACTGCATTGACCAGAAGAATATGAGGCCTGGAGTTCGAGCTTACGAGCTTGGAGAAATCGAGTTCTACACTACCATCTGCGTCCTCGATGCACAGTTTTCCTTCCTTGTTGTGCGCAAGCATGCCAAGTAACAGAAAACGTTCCCCGGGGCGCCCAAGAAGCTGTTTGGTGGATCTTAGCTAAAAGTAAGAATTAAATAGATAGTGCCTCCGGTCTGACTAGATGCTCGTACGGTTACCAGCCGCTCGCAGTCGCGTGAAGGCAAAGTGGATGGAGCAAAATGTTCGTTTCTTAGGACGCATTGTTTGATGATATTCAGCCTGTCGCGTATGGATGCTATCCTAGACTCTGCGGAACCAGAGGAAGTTAGAGGCGCACCTAACCTGGATATATATTATCATTAGCTTGTGGCAACCGTCATATATATACAAATGTACCTCTCGAAGGTACCTCTTTCTTGTGACCACGTCCATCGTGGCATTTCAAACGCATTAATAACGAATAAGTGATTTTCGGGATCTATGAACTCTTTCTCGACATTGGATCGTTCGCTTTCATCTTGGAAGGATTCGTAGACTCTCCGAAGAACCTCCACCGAGACTTTCATCTCAGCGTCTAGTTGCTCAGTAGGTTAATGCAGAATAACAGGTAGAATCTTAGGGCACCATCTTGTTTATTATATGCCTTTGCGAGAGTTTCGAGACTTGATTCAACGTCAGCATCGGCGATATCATGATGATCCAAAATTTCGTCGAGCAGTTCAAGGGCGTCGGGTCCAATAGAATTACTAAACTTGCGAAAAACCTAAAAGAGACGTTGGCATTAAAATTGAATTGAATGGCGTATACGACGACATGCCTTGATGATTGTCCGTTGACGCGTATCTGCCATCTCGTTAAAGGAGGGGTGCGTGACAGACGCGGTGAACTGTGCCGTGACCGATTCTCAATATTGAACCCATGTATTCCACCCTTGATGTCGATATAAGGCCAGGATTAGGACTTGGTATCTTTGAAATCGGTAAGTTCTTTTCCTTTCTCTGGCGAATATCTAGTTAAGCAAATAAAACAGGAACATCTCTCTGGACGCTGCTGGATAGACTGCGTCATCTCCAGCATGTATTTCCTCAAGTCGACGTAAAATACGACCCAGATTCATCAGCTATCACACCAATTGTCCTTCACATTCGCCCCCATCTTGATTTATTATTTTCGGGCAAACACCAGAGGCTTCATACCATCTGTTTAAGAAACCTCCGGGATCCGAACCCCCCAGTGACCCTTCGTTACAAAGATACCGTTCTTTCATCGACTGAAGAAGTATTGAGACGGGTTGGCGTCAGTCGAACATTCGGTCCTACATACCCGGGTAACGGTTTAAGATACCCTGGCCTCTGGTTCAGCTTCGAAGAGGAAGGGATGACTGAAGGGCTGAAGGGGAGTGCTACCGATGGTCGCATGCAAGAGGTCAAACGCATTCTCATATCTCAGAAGGGTAACGATGGTAAGGGTCAGGATGCTTTAGATGAAGTGGCAGAGTGTTCTGCCATGGCGGGAGACGTTGCGAGTGTAGTCGTGAAGGCAAGCTACAACCTTCATTCGAACGCATTGCCTCTTTTTACTTGACAAAAATCGAGGTCCATGACGGTATCACCATATATTTTTACGGAACGGCGCCATCAAAGTTACTGTTTATTCGATTAGGGGAAACGACAGCAGAAGATCTGACCAATGAGCTTGGCCCGCCACTTCGAGTCCACTATAAGGATGACGAAAGAATGACAATTCATTCGACGCGCAGACAAGAAATGGGCAACGGGTGTATGTGGCTGATTTTCTTTGACCAGAGGCACTATTGATCCTTTCTAGATTTCTATAACTATTTTCAACACGGAATGGATTTCCTTCTTTCCGGGACTTCTCATACAGTAATAAAAATCATTCTCCATACAAATCTGGCAAGTTGTTTTCCGTAATTAACGCACATACCACTCATATGAATTCCAGCCTGGGTCGTCAATGTTCCAACGATATAAGCGTTGCAACTGGGAAATAGAAGGCAAGCCAGAGGATGATGAGGATGGTGAGTAAAAGTAGCCTTCCACTGCCCGAATTTTTTCAATTGATTTGACTTTAGATACACCTCCTCGGAAACGTTTTTACGACAGAGTACAACATCCGCTGTTGCCCATCGATTCACCTCCATCTAACATCGTTCTCTTGATTTATAGTTTGAAACGATTAGCCATTTTCTTAGCCCGAGAGAGCCTCCTCCGTCCATGTTATTGGACAGAACGGACGAAGAGGATGACTTGACTTTACCAAGCCCAGCCACTCGTTGTATGTCGTATATTCAATTTGCCTCGAAACGTCGCTGAGCTCTTTAGTGCATGGATATGACGGAATTATTCTTGAGGTCACTGAATCTTCGCAAATTGCGGCTGTGATGCTCTTTTGATCGATTCGTGGGTGACAGAAGTCGAACATGAGTGAATGTACAGTACGCTACCCATCTCTCCAATGGTTCCAGCTAATTATATTCAGTTAGTTATCCGTGCTTTAGGATTCTGTTCGTTGAGTATGTACCACCGTACGAGATCGAGAGTCGAGCTGGCATCTTCAAGTGAAGAGTGCCCGACTGACACATCGCCCGTCTGAATCATTTTCCCCAGCTTTTCTCGAACTCTGGTGAAATGATTAGCAGTGTATATGTATGCAATAAGGACAAAACTTTTACAAGTCCTTCAGCGACCTGCGATATGGAGGGCCCGCGCGGTGAGGGAAGAGTAAAGCCGTATCCACGCATTTGTGGTGGATGATGCGAAGCGTTTTTAAATCGTTGTCAAGGGCGTGGCCGATGAGAATGGTGTCGGTGTCGATCAGCGAATTCAACGATTCTCTAATCTTCGCCAGGGAAAGGATCGCACCCTGGTAACTCTCCTCCGTGATACCCGAGAAACGAGTGTTATAATCGCTGGTCATGCACAATTAACGTTCGGGTCAATCAAACGAGCAGGTCCACTTACATAACATGCACACCTTCATCCATTCGAACGAGTTGATCAAAAACCTGGGCACCAGATCCATCGACTACGGAGACTCGAGCAACACGCATTCCTCCGGTAGTGTATATCATTTCACAGTCCATTGCAACTACATCCAACATCTCAGTTGGGCCGGGAGGAGGCAAAGATGAGAAAGGATGTCTGGCGTGTAGATCCTCTGCCTTAGATTCGTAGAAGACGTGTGGCCCATGAACACATCCCTCTGAGTCCGAAACAGGGCGCGAACAGCAGGTATAAATGCGTGTCTTTTCTCCTGCACTGATTCAATTGCGCTGACACACAAGGGAAAAACTTGAAGCTTACCATTTACACGGTTGGTATAAGGTTTACCCCAATGATGGACACACTCGTCTGCTTTCTCCATACGCTTCACTTGGAAAGGCTGAGCGCAGCGTTCACAGTTGGAAATCTTGCCCTCAAGACTAGGTTGGTCACCCCCTGGGCCTGGGGGGGGATTTACAATATATCCCCATTTTTCTAGTTCCGCTATCGAGTGAACGAACGGTTCCATTGTGAGGCGAGATAGACGGAGCGACTCCAACAAGTTCTGAGCCTCTGCACGGGCGAGAATGTCACCTTCCGTGCCAACGGAAGTATGAAAACCCGAATCTGGTGGTGGTCGTCGCTTCAATGCAGCAACACAGTTTATGACGGCCTGGAAAAAGTTGCGTCATGGTCAGAGTAATTGGCATCTTGATAAAGTCCTACATTACGATAAGACAGCTTGTTGGACTTTTTATAGACTTCTTCTTCTTGCCTGACGGCATGTTCTGAGGCAAGGGCAGGATTTCTAGAAGCAATTGGCTTGTAGAGAACGACAAAGTGATCGTATAAAGTCTTCAGCATCGTCTGTGCGCTAAACATTAGACAGACGAGACTATAAAAGGATTAAGGGGAAAGGCTTGCCTGCCGAATGGGAATCGGAACCAGCGATTGTGCAGGAAGAACTCTGAGAATAGGTACTCCAGTCTTCGACAATTATTCGGGCTGTTCATTTTGAACGTACAAGTTACCTCACCTCTGTATGAGACGCAGAGGGTATTGCAAGGGGACGCTGTGCAGAACCAACTTTCTGCAGCTTTCGAGGAGGCTCTGCCGCCACGGTGAGGATAGTGGAACCATTTCCGGGTGGAGTGTGAGGAACCGGACGCTTTGCAGGAGTGACCGAAAGACGCTGTTGCGGTTGTGGTTGAGTTGTTGGAGCTGCTGCTTGCGTTGGAAGGTGAATGGTGAGATCCAGAGCAGGCGGTGGTGGAAGGTCAGTACGATGAGAGAAAACACAGGGAACGCGTGTGCATTTATCCTTCTCAGGACAGACTAAGGATTGAAACAGGCCCAAGGTGGAGAACATGTTGGGACGAAGAGAGCACGGCACTGACAGTGACAATGTGTCCACGAATAAAGTTCAATGACGCAGGGTAGACTTGTCTTGGTTGAATTTTCGATTTGACACCGTTGACATTCCCCGTTGTCTCCAGCTATTTTCCGTGTAAGCTGCATGCATTCGAACAACGTCAAGACCAGAAAGGGCGCGGGGTCCTTTCACATAATCACGGATCGCATCCGGTGGGTTGGTTGTTGACCGCCTTGACCAAAACTCATTCGACACCAGGGAAGATCCAACGCACCACCTTGCAGGCCCTTTTCTCCCCCAAACGTAGGACTTACTGTCAATGACTCTATATATCCTAATACTATATTCTAGGCCTTTTGGTGGCCAGACACCAGATCGCAGCGCTTCCCCCGCGTTGAATAAAAAACGCTCCCCTAGATACCACAATGTTTCTCCTTGGTTGCGCTGGGCGGTCGACCCTGGTACGCTCCTTTCATCCTTCGTCACCACACACTGAGTCTTGCATCTTTGGACAGTTGACGCTCTGAAGCTTCTGGCACTCCCTCTTGTGCTCTATGCCAATTGGGAACTGCTCACGCCCTATCTTTCCCCAGGTTTCAAAAACCCCTTTGCTCCCTTTTTCCAGATATCCGGTTACGTTGATACCTCCAATCCAGGCGATCCCCGCTATGCGAAATCTTATTATGATTTACTCTTCCTGGCCTACCACATCATCTTCTTTTCTGGCGTCCGGCAGTTCCTAACCATCAACGTGTCTAGACCTATCGCCAAATACTTTGGTCTGAAACGTGAAGCTAAGATTGACAGATTTGGCGAACAAGCGTACGCAATGGTTTATTTCGCGGTTTTTGGAACTTGGGGTTATGTAAGTACGAATCGGTTGGGCAATTTAGCACTCCCACATCTGTTAACTCCATGACAGTCATTAATGACACGCCTACCAACCTATTGGTATCGCACGGAGAATTTTTGGATTGGTTAGCCCGTTCACAATCCATTTCCTGCCGGTTTGATTGTGCCCCTACAGACTATCCACATTGGAATTTAAACCTGGACTTGAAGCGTTACTATCTCATGCAATTCTCTTACTGGTGCCAGCAGCTCCTGGTTTTATTGCTTGGACTGGAGAAGCCACGTAAGGACTATTCGGAACTTGTCGCTCACCACTTTGTCACCTTGTGGTTGGTTGGGTCGGTGTCAATCCTGTCATTTTATTTGAGCAAAACTCACCTCACCTCTTCAACTCCAGATGGAGCTACCTTCTCAATATGACATACATTGGAAATGCGGTGTATATGAGCATGGATATCCCAGATACATTTTTAGCGGTGCGTTATTTCCTTTCGGTTACAACATCTTCTCCATCGCATTACAGTTCTCCAAAATTTTGAATTACATCCAATGGGAGCGTGCCAAAGTCATTTCATTTGTCATTTTCATTGGAATTTGGACGTAAGTTGTTCGATTGCAATCATCTGGTCCTCTCACCTCATTTTGTAGATACTTCCGCCATTATTTAAACATTATAATACTTTGGTCCGCACTATTCCAGACGCATCTCGTCCCGTATGTATATCAATCCCTCTCCGACTCAGATTTTTGTTAATAATTTTTACTCAGAGAATTTGCCAAGCAATGGAGTTGGTCGCAAGGTGTTTATATGGTGCCTTGGATGCCAGCAACCATCTTCATATCACTGTTTTTCTTACAAATCCTCAATCTCTTCTGGTATTACCTGATAATGAAGATATTGATCAGGTCAGCACTTAACAATATAGCCCGCGTTATAATTTTCTCAAACGTTTTAGGGCAATTATTACCAACAAAACAGATGATGAGCGGTCTGACGACGAGGATGAGGAGGGGGCTGAGGAGGGGGCTGAGGCCAAGAAGGAAGACTGAAAGACAATTTCAAGAACTTGTTCAATCCAGATTTACATGTTCAAGAGCAGATTTTAGATATCACGATCTTGGTTGTTAAGTTCACCTGTGTCGAGGTCATACCCAGCTAACGGGGGAATCACGCCTTCTTCATCAGAGTAATCACTGTCTTCTTGCCATGGCTTGAGCTCAACTGCCACTCCACTGCTAGTCTGATTTGGCCAACGTTTTTCTCGTTGTATGTCGATGGGGTCACCATCAGCCATAGCTTTCAGTGCCAAAATGGTGAACTACAGCAAATTAAACGTTCAGGCTACATTGCAGGAGAGAGAGATGGACAAACTTGAGCATCATTTCCAGCATTGTGAAGATAGCTTGTTTTAATCTGGAGCAGATTGCACATTTTCTCCAGTCCCCTCGTATTGCCTGACGAATCTCCGAGAAGGGCACCAATCAGATCTGCGGTGTCGATCACAAACAAGCCGCTGTCGGGTATGCCATCAGGTAAGGTATACGACAACCCCACCAGTGGGGCATCAACGTTTGCTGACTGAAGATATCTTTGAGTATGTCAACCCCAGTCTTGAAGCGGCAATGCAAGTAGAAGGTCACTTAATATCCTGTTTGTCGTCGTGGAAGACGAGGAAGACTGGTCCATATTGCGTTAAACAAGAAAGAAGGTCGCCGATTTGTCTCTTGAACTCTGCTTTTTTGACGTTTTTACTTGGGCCGAATTGATAGTCCTACAAATATGAGATCAAGAATCAACCAACCCGCAATGGGAGGAAATACTTACGTAGCGGTGGTCGGGAACATATTGCGAGTTTGTGAATTTTTTTGCCTCTTCAACGATCAAATGCTCACGTCCCTCAACTTGCATGCCATCCTTCCAACCCGAGAAGCTCCAGCCAACTTCTGTGAGGACTGTGTGGTCACGCTCCCAAGCCTCAAAGTCAATGGCACACCAAACGCCCTTCTTTTCTGCCCAAAGACTACGCACACGTTCGAAAATATGTCGACGGTGAGTAAGTTTCGGATTTGATCCCTTTAAGCGTTTGTTATTTTTTTCAATGGTCTACAGGGAGATGGGGCACAGATTTAATGAAAACCACTCGAATGAAGATGCACTGACCTTGATCGCCGACCGCACCGCATAACCATCTGAATAAACGACCGGAGAAACACTGCTTAGACTCGACTCAGTCAAAAGACAGTCGGAGTATGGTAGGGAGATAGTATGCTTGGTAAGTCCCATAGCATGCAACCAGTATCGTATGTAGTCTACTTGCGCCGAGGAAAACAAAAGCCTGGCTTCTCCAGAAGAGAGCGTTCCTCGAATAATCACGGTAAGCAGAAGGGAGAGGGATGTAACACACAATGGCATACCCATGTACAGCTGGACGCCATTGACACCATCGATGTGAAGCGGATGCTCAGGATGCACCAAAGCATCATGGGCTTGATGGAGATAAGTGCACAATGCGCGGGTGTGCGATTATCAGCCAAACTGACCGATTATCGCTTTCAGTGGCTCTCTCTCCTCGACGTCTGGTAAAGCTTGTGCCCTGAATCTGTTCAGTCTGAAAAACACTTATGTTTTGAATGCACAATACCATTCGAACCAGATGTCTGTATATCGGTAATATCCTGTGAGGACTGTGTCTCTGGCCATGGGAGGTGATGAGTACTGATTAGTACGTCAAGTGATAGTAGTCGGCTATAACTTGGCTTATCAAGCAAATAATTTCCTTTTACGGGCGAAACTGAACCACCTAGGTCGCGTTCATTTTGCGCGTTGTTTTCCACATGCTCTGCGCGTTCTTCAATTCTTACTAGAATGGCTCAGACAGCGCAGAGAGGGAATTCCTCAAAGCGCAAGGCCCCGGCTGAAGGTTCAGATCCTCCCACTCCTGTGGCTAAGAAGTCGAAGACAGCAACTGCCCGGAAGAGTACTGGAGGGCAAGGACCTCGCAGAACAAGTGGCGTGCACCAGGCGGCAAGCAAGTCTATTAACTCTTACGCGTGGTTGCAATTTAATTGACATGAGCCGCCACAGCACCTGTGCCAGGCCACAAGAAAAACAGACGGTACCGCCCTGGAACTGTTGCCTTGCGAGAGATACGCAAGTATCAGAAAAGCACTGATCTTTTACTACGAAAATTACCATTCTCTCGTCTGGTATGTCTTCTCGCAATTGCACCAGTGAAGCATGCACTGAAATCAGAGTAAGGTTCGAGAGATTGCGATGGACATGACGACAGACATGAATGAGCATGGTGATTCAGGACTTCGGTGGCAAACCTCTGCTCTCCAAGCTTTGCAAGAAGCGACCGAGGCATATCTCGTTCACTTGTTCGAGGATGCGTAAGTTTAAATTTTTTCTTTCAAAAAAGCTCTTTGGTTGAAGGCACGTAGAAATCTGTGTGCGATTCATGCAAAGCGCGTCACAATCATGACACGGGATATTCACCTTGCTCGTCGTATTCGTGGGCCATGGGGTGGCTTAGCCTAATAACCCTCTTTTCTGGACATTCTGTTGTATTATGCCTCATATACCCAGCATCCAAATCCTCGGGTTCTGTATTTGATTATTATTGCAGTATGTATTGACAACACCCTATTTAGAGAGATTGAAAAATTGAAAGTTGCGACTTGCATTATAACCGCAAAAAATTATTCGTCGCGCAAGTGCTCGATTGTCCACGGACAGAGGCTTGGTCATTTCAAAATCCGTTCAAGGCGATAAGTGCCATAGGAGTAGGAATCTGGAAGGTGGCATTCAGTCCAAGTCAACAACAATCGTAGGTTGCAGGGTCATATTAGATCAAGGAAGGTTCACCGGGCATCCACCAGTTCGTCAGAAGGGGTCCCTCACAACCACTTTCTTTTCATTCCAACACAAGATGAAATGATAGCTCACATATGTCACGTTGCGACAATTACGAACGCTTCCGGGCTGGCTGATGTTGTTGCTTCACCCTGTGCTCTTCGTTATGTTGGTCTGACACCTGAACTGACATTGCTAACAGTCGTTTTCGCCGGATATCCATCCAATCCATAACATATGTTTGAATCAAGCCGAAAGTTGCAGATGTCACCCAGTAAAGGGCAATGCTCTGCACACTAACATAAGCACCAGTTCGATGTAAAAAGAAAAAAACCCACGCCAGGCGTAACAGAAGCCACGATTATGCGGAGGACAGAGAGTCCTCTAAGCGCAGTCTTGACGACCTTTCCAAGTTCAATGCTTCTTTTGCCTTCCTCGGTAATCCTCTTCGCTTTTTCCTGCTCAAATCTGCGAAGTTTCGCACGTTCGGCTGCATTCATCAGCCAGTTGTTGGATTCCACATTCGCCATGGTAATAAGACCCAAGACGATGGGAATGGTCATGGTTGGATCTGGATGCGCCAGAGTGGTCAAGGTCAAGAAGGATTCCGAATCGAAAGGTGTCGGGTCTTGCGACAACCTGCCGAGAACGACGGTAAAGCCTATAAAGACAGGAAGCTGGGACAATGGCGGAAGTATCATTGTCCTCAGGGGTCCACATTTATGTTTCTGGAGGAGTTTCTTTCGCAATGCAGTCAACTGCAAGAAAGGCGTCACAGATCGGGTCAACACGGTTTGGTGAAGAACCCACATCTGCCTCGCATCTCCTCGCATGGTATTGCTTGAGATATTCCTTGTCCCCCCGAATGCCTACTCTTTTCATCTCTTCGAAAACATCCTTTGCGACGATGTGCTTCATTCTGCCGACCTCTGGCATTACCACCTCCTGAATTTTTCGGGATTGATTCTTTCCCTACAGAAAGCTGAGTCAAAGGCGTGTTCTATTCACCAGGTTAAGAAGATGTACCCAAATTGAAATGGGCAGAAGCGCAAAACGCGTGAACAGGGTCACTAGTATGATTGTTGTGGAATATGGCGGTAGCGATGGGGGAATGGGCAAAGCTGTCGCCAAGTCGAGGAAACCATCGCACAGACTTTGAATAAAAAAACGCCTGTTAGACGGTAAGTCGTGAGGAGGAGAGAATGACGGTTTGAAGGAAATCAAGGGGCATGGTCGTCGAAGGACATGTTGAATAACAAGCATGACCATTGCCTGATTTTCTCACAGGTAAATTTATTGCCAGTCAAATTCTCAAGTCTGACACATATGGTCCCCACCGATTGCGCGAAAAAAATGGCGTATATCTCATGTAGCATAACATATATGTATCCATAACCGTGCGCATCCTCTGCTGCCCCCAACTTCTCATTTAGAACACAAGCTGATGAGCGAATTGGCCCTTCGAAAGACCCCAGCTGGCTTTGAGGTATTTAGCGAGGTTCTCGGTCTTCTTGATCGCGTTGATCAACGCCTTGTCCACCTCTTTCTGCTCTGCGGTTCTCGATGTGGGAAGGGGCTCCTTGGCTTTAGGCCTGCCCTCTTCGAAAAACTCCTCCTCCGCTGAGCGCGAGGCCTTCACGACGGATTTAGTGAAGTATGTATCGTTGATCTTCTCCTCGACCTTGGATAGCATGTCAGACTTATTTCACAAAAAACCGAAATAATTCACACCTTGACCTCGGTAAGATCGACCTTGGTTGTAGTGGCAATAACGTAGGCCTGGTTAACGCGTCGCAGGGGAACACCGTTAATCTTGAACGGTCCAGTCACAAGTAGCAGCCCGCTCTCTAACTGCTTCAGGAACACCACCCTCTTCCCCCTGTAACGGCCCGCCAATAAGATCAGGATGGTTCCGGGAGTAATAGAAGAGCGAAGGGAGGCAGGTTTGGGAGATTTACGGCTCTTCTTGGGTTGGCGTACGTCCTCAGCTGGGTAGTAACGAGGTGCTTTTACTGTAGGGACAAGACGTTTGTCGCTGTTTTTGTCACCTCCAACGGACTTTTCAACGTGAGCGGCAGGCGCTTCAGTTGCGGGCTTTTCTGATTTTCTGAGTCCCTTGTGGAGACCACGAGAAGCGGCGACCTGAGAACGAGAGAGGCGACCGATGCCGGGAACGAGTTCTTTACTTCTGGCCATTCTGAAAAGACATGAATTAGGGACCGCCATGCAGCGAGCAAGCTGTACGCACCTTTTCTTGAGGTCGTCGAGGCCGATGCCGGTAATCTTGTTGAAAGTCTAGATTTAGACGAAATCGGTGGCTTGAAGCTACACAGTACCTCCGGTCAATGCCGGAAGATAAGATTTGATAAGATTAAAAAATGGTCGTTATCATAACCATGGCTCAGCAGGATAATCATTCAACGGGGTCGAACGATCCTCAGTTGCCAGACGACCGTGTCGTCGTTTGGTTCGACATCGACAACACCCTCTATTCAGCTAGTGCAAAAATTTCCCAGGCGATGGGTGCTCGAATTCATGGTCAGACGCTACGTGGCATTACTCTCCCTAGGTTTCTGACAAGCTCGACAACATCAAGCCTATTTCGTCAGCCTGGGACTCGACCATGAGGAGGCGTCCGAACTCCACCTTAGGTATTACACCCAGTATGGCCTTGCTCTCCGTGGCCTGACTCGGCACCACGAAATCGGTAATGTAAGATCGTCAGGCCGAGGAAATCACCATTCTCATTCCTCCATTAGATCCCCTGGATTTTGATCGCAAATGCGATGGATCGCTTCCACTCGAAGAGATGATCAAATATGATCCTACCCTCCGTAAACTATTCGAGGACATTGATCGAACGAAAGCTCGTATTTGGGCTCTGACAAATGCCTTTCGTCCAGTTGGTCGACCGCTCCTGTACCCTCCCTTGCAATTTATTCAACTTTCTTAGCATGCGGAACGTGTCCTTCGCATCCTCAAACTGGATGACCTGGTGGAAGGCATCGTCTATTGTGACTATCGAGTTAAAGATTTCGTTTGTAAACCAGAACCCGAATATTATCAAATGGTACGTCGGTTCCCTCCGTATCATGGTTTCGTATCGACGCGACAATTTTCAGGCAATGAGGCGAGTGGGCATATCAGATCCGTCGAAGTGTTACTTTGTCGATGACAATCGAAGCAATATCGATTCTGCACAAGCTGAAGGATGGGCCAAATGTGTTCATTTTTGCGAGAAAGGTTTGGAAGGCATGGAGGGCGGAAAGATCAAAGAGATCGACAACGAGAGGGGACCTGGCGCAGTCGACAACGGCGTCATTGACATCGCGTCGTTGGAAGAGCTGAGGAATGTTTGGCCAGAAATCTTCTCAAACCTTTCCTGACCTACTGCGACTGGATCTTTAACATATATCCTTTGCTACCTAGAAGTGATGTATACCAGATGTATACTAGTGTGGAATTCAGTGGTTTTTGATTCCACCATCTTTTTCCACAGCTTTCCACCTTATAGACGAGACACGACATGGAATATAAGCCCAAGTTCGGCCAGCCTTTCACTCTCCAAGAAGCGAGTGCACTGGACGTCGGTATCATATCTGAAGGTTGGACCCTCCTCTTGCTTTCCATTGTGACAAGATTCGAGAAACCGCCCATCACACAGAGATAGCTAGGCTCCAAAACTCCCTCAAGCATCTTCGAGAGACGCAAATAATTCTTTCTTCCCATCCCAAGGATTCAGATGCCATAGATGATGAAATTTTGCTGGCTCTTGAGGAAAACAAAGTCGTTATGTACGTACGGCGCCAGCCCGCCTCAAGTAAATTGACTGTTCAAGAAAATAGTGGGTCACAGGAAGAGCGCATCTCAATTTTGAGAATGGCACTAGCGAAGAGGGGGATTCTCGTTGGTAGTCACTATGATTTGCCCATTCAAGACATTGGGAAACAGGAGGTGAATCCAGGTCAGGGGGTCTACTTGTAAACGGGATACATGCGACACGGTGTTGACGGTTGACAATGGTGTACTAATAAAAAGTTATGCTTCGTATTCTAGAAGGGTTTTCCAAAAGTATTTCTCGCTGTCAGCCTAACCCACCTGCTTCTGGTGTGAGAGTGCGTATCTCACGTATACGTAGTTTTGAAAAGGTTGCTTAAGCAACGCAATGTGTACCGGGCCCCGGTGTTTGTCCAACGGCTGAAGAAGTTGAAGATAGAGAGATAGGGGAGCCGGATTAGAATATAACTTGGTGCATTGAAAACCGTCTGCTGTGTTTCTCCCTGGCCAGCCGGGTCGTAAACCATAGCTAGCAGCTTGATGTGGTTGGTAGTTGGACAAGGTACCTACCTATAGATCTGGCAGTCTCGCCTAGCACCCAATTACATAAATGTTCTTGTTCGTGTTCAGCGACGACGGAATCCCACTGGCTGGGCACTGCTTATTCGTCCATACTGTTAGCGTGGAGGGAACATTGGTTGGTGAATCATCATACAAGGCCTCACAAGATGCAACTTCATGAAGGTGTCCTCGAACCATATATATGCATGCAATGTGACGACGGTGGATATATGAATATATGGGAAAGGGAGAAAATATAGCTAAAGTAGGCAGTGAAGGTCCTTAAAAGTCGATTGAATGTAAAATAATACTGAACAAGCAGGTCATATGCCAAAGCAATAGGGATGCTTGTAGGGATGTGGTAGGGGTAGGGTCATTAGCAAACGAGTGTGATTGTGCAAGCCTGGTGGGCGTGGTCAGCGCATAAAAATGATGCTGCACAAGAAGTGGCCATCAGGACTTCCCTGCAACATGAAGGGGTGATATGGATGTGTTATTGATTCGGCTTCTAAATTCCGTCCTTCCGTTGATAATGAAAGAGAATTTCAAGAGATGAGGGTATGTCTGCGGCCATGAGCATCCACCACCCCATTCCCTCTTCCCTGCGACATCCCTTGAAAACCGACATGTGTCAACGGAGACATAGGCATCATCGTGGGCAGTTGCCCAGTCCGTGACGGGAGCGCCGTCCAAGGATTGGGCGGTTGAATGTATTGGTGGCCATGGGGTAACTGAGGATATGAAAGTGAGGGCGTTGGCTGTGGTCGGCCTGAGGTGTTATGACCCGAAGGTGTGTCAGGTGGCCGAGATTCTCCACGTTTGCTTTGTGATGATCGGCGAGGCGATGAAGGGGTTGAGGCGAAAGGTTGGTGGTCGGACTGAGCAGATGATGCTGACTGGCGACGTGGTAACTGGCTTGCGCGCTGTGTGCTAGAGTTTGATGTTCCACGTCTCGATTTCGACGAGTCGGAGGGAACAGGGGACACAGGCTGGCGCGAGTAACCGTGTTTCATGAAGGGTGCTGCAGGAGGCAGAAGTGGCATGTCGTTGACATAGTCGGGGACTTGAGGAACAGGAGGTACACGATGAAGGCTCTGGCTGCTCCCCGACCACGTCTGATAAGCTCTGGAGGAACTTCCTGGTGCCACCGCCGCCACTGAATTCCGTCTGCTTCCTCCGCTATGTCGGGCCTCATCCGAGGACGATTGCGTGTGCGCGGAATAAGTCGAGGGCGGACGCGACCGAGGTCTGTGACCACTTAAAGATGCAGGTGAGTGCCCTGGCTGCGAGCTCCCTGAAGAGGAATCATACATATTATGATTCCTCGAGGTCGAGATAGTAATGTAGCCAGGATCCGAGGCTTCTCCCCGCGGGTGTGCGCCATATGTGGACTTCGAGGAGTAACTTCCCGAGTCCCGCAGCCTATTACGTTCCGAGTCTTTTATGGAAGTAGAAGAAGGCGAGGGGACAAATAAACTGCTGGAGCTGTTGGACTGGGATGATGAGCCTCCAGCTCTTTGAAACTCTCTTCTCATGCGGGTAGCAGCCAGCTCTTCTGCAAACAGCCGCCGCTCCCTTTCCCTTTTTTCCCCCTCTTTTGCGAGTCGCAGCCGGTCTCTCTCTAATGCTTCCTCTTCCAACCGACGTTTTTCGTCCGCCTCTTCCCGTGCTCGTTTGAGTTGCTCTCTGCGCAGGAACTTGGCCTTTCCTTCTCGTTTTTTCTTCATGCGTACAATGTGAAGTGGAATTTCGTCATCACTGTCGTCTTCTGCAAACCTGACCACTCGTTTAACAGCGGAAATTGACGGAATTTTTCTTTTCGGTTGCACAGTTTCCTCTGAAGGAATCAATTCTGTGGTCGCTACGGGGGGATTATGCTCGTTACGCAGAGGTGAGGGGGCAGTGGTGTAAGAGTTGCGTGTGTGTGTGGGCGCTGCGGTCCACGTTAACGAACATAATTCAGAGCAACAGCAGTTCACATACCGGTGAGAAGCGGTGAATCTGAAACGGAAGCTGATGGAGACAGTTCAGCAGGCGACGACCATGGCTCATCTAAAGTTGTTTCTTGTCGGGGAGCCTGATCGAAATCTGGATCAACTAGCACATCCAAATACTCGGAGTACTCGAGAGCGGCAATGGCCAAAGAAGGTCCTGAAACTGCTCGACACTTGACGTCGTTACCTTCGGGTACAAAAACAACAAATCGATCCTCGAAGCATGGGCGGGATATCCATCGACGGAGGCCGGGGCTTGAACGAAATATCCTTGTCGTTCTTTCAGGATACGATGTGTCGAATGTCAAAGTTCTCTGGAGCGAAACTTCTGACGAAGTTGGACGAGAATTGAAATAATGGAGAAATGATTCCTCTGAGGAAGGAAAGATGAAGGAAGAGTCCTCCAAACGTGTGAGAAGCCGTTTCTTCATCATAACGGCACTCATCGGTAGCCGCCGAGGAAGGACTCTAGGCTGATTGGATGAGCGAGGATAGATGGGCCCGAGGGAGTGCTGGACAAAAGGAGAGATTGGCAGTGGTGGGGCAAGACTATTCTTGACCAAGACGACAAGATTCTTGCGTGCCAACGCTGGAGATGGCGGTGTTCGATGGGTGACAGGGACTTGGTCAGGAAAAGAAATTAAATCTGATGCTGACGGAATGAGACTCTCATCAGCCGCAACGATGCGCTTTGTAGCACGGTTGCCCAACGGCGGCAACTGGAGGGAAGGGGTGATCGAAGGCTCCCATTGAGGCAAATTCCGATTTCGCTCCTTTCCCTTACTATCGACATGTCTCGAATATGAAGAACGTTTCCCCCCTATCCAAGATTTCCAGGAAGGTTTTATAGAGGTGGAAGGAAAGACAAGATGGGCATCATCGTCGGGTGTCTGGATGCTGGCTGTAGTGGACCCACTAGAAGAGGCAGATGAGTGAGGGGGATCACTGGCTGTGCTGAGGGGGGGTGTGGAAAAAGTAGAAGAGGGACTCCGAGCAGGAAGAGATACGGGAGAGGAGAAGATCTGATTGGTATTCTCCTGTACGGGGGAGTCGGACTTGTCGCGTTTTGAAACGAAGACGGAGACGAAGCGACGCATTGTAAGAAGGCGTCAGATGAACATGAAAACAAGACTATAATGAAGACAAGGAAGGTCAATGAGAACTGAAAAGTTGTCGATGGACGTACGAGCGATGAGAGTGGAAGGGACGAGACTTTGAATTAAAAGAGATGGAAAGAGGAGAGAAATGAGGCCAGGGTAGGACTCGAGCGATAACTCGAAAGCAAGGACCTGGCAACAAGTTGTCGCAAGGTCACTGCCGACAGACAGACTAACTCGGTTCGGAGAAAAAGGAGGTTCATGTCACGTGTAACATTATTAATATTATATTAATTACTCATTCTCTTCCACCACCTCACAACACCTCGCTCATGTTGCTCAATCACTCCACCTAAATATTCTGCCTCAACACCAACCCATCTCGCTCCACGCTCCACTACAATCCTATATTCTTCTGGCAACGTCCCCAACACATCTCGCGAATTCCATACCGCATGTTCTTCTCCGGGCCGCAAAGCCTCAAAGTCCTCTTCCACCGCCACAGCCGCTTTAAGGGCTCCTCGTGTTCGATCATATCCAGCTTCCGTCGTCTCTTGGCTCCCATGACCTTCCTCCAAAGGAAAGTAATCACGCAATGTCCTGTCTTCATCCTCTGTCAATTATCAGCATCCGCATGTGTATAATTGAAATCATAGATTTAGTACCGCCAGGCACCAACAGTGCTTTTTCACAAAATAAAAGGTAGTCATCTAGCATCGCTTCGCCTAATTCGCCGATTTGCCTGTCCAGGTACATGAGGCTCATGTCACTCATCTTCAATGTTGTCACCTACATTGCATTCCGTGTATCAAACAGCTTTCCATTGGACTTGGCTTCTGCAGTATCCATTTCGCGTAAAACCCTCAAATATTCGTCAAGGCAAGGGAGTGCGCAAGCTGGATCCTCCCCATCCTTCGGAAATCTATATCAAACAATACATGTGACAAGTTAGAGCAACCTGTCATAGTTTACAAAACTACCTCGGTCTTCCATCCAAGCCGTACACCATTTTTAGAACCACAACGCAGGCAGCCATCAATCCCACCTCGGGAGGTATGTTGTCAAACTGATGGTGAAGTGGATCGTGTTTTTTGACGCGTGGCAATCCGGCCGCAAGCAAGGAATGGAGTGTCAGGGGTATTGACAGGATACTCGCCAGCCGTTTCGTCAGAACGTACAGAGTGGCTATGTGCAATTAATAGCGATGACGCTCAATAGTATGTGTGGAACGCACGAGTACCGCCGATGGCTTTGACAACACGCCACAGGATGGGTCCAGCGTTTGCCTCAGGCGTGAGCAGCCCATAAGATAAATGCAAACGTTTGCAAAGTCGAGACGCGAGGCGATGGATATAAACAGCTTTCGGGGCGTGCTGACGAGTAGATCTTGAGACAGAAACCAACATGCGATGGAAGAATGCACTTGCAAATGGAGATAGGGCTTGTATATGATGCTTGGTAAGATGAGATGTCATGTTGGAAGGCAAAAACCGGACGGGGTCCAGGTACGGCAATTCGTAAGACTCGATAACTCTTGACCGCTCAGGTGAGTTACGAGGCAAAACTTCAAGTCCGAAATCTGCTCACTTCAGAAAGTCTCGATATAAAGCTGGGATTCGGATAATCCAGGAAGCCACAACCAACACGGCGATTGTACTTGCAGGCCCTTCATATGCATACCTCTTTCTATTTTTCCCAGTATCCTTTGTCACGCGCAATTGATTTTCTTGCCCCGAATCCTCCGACGAACAAGATAGTTCAGAGTTTTCTCGCATTAGTTCTTCTAAGTCAGAGTCATCATCCTTTCCGGGATCCTGGTAATCCTGGTTTTCGGCAGTTTGGTCAAGCTCCTCTCCAGGTTGCAAATTTTGACCTTTCGATTCTGGCTTCAGTTCAGGTAAGTTTGTTATCGTCGTCTCATCAACGTCATCTTCAGAACCACCCCTATTCGCCTGCGCAAATATGTAAGGTTCTGGCGGTGGAGGGTTCGGAAGCAAACTGAGGTGCAGAGCCCAAATATCCCGGCAAATTACCTAGATGATAAGTATGGTTAATATAATGATGTTTTCAAAAAGTTACGTCGTGCCTCATACTCCGGAGGGAGCTTCCATAGATGTGTCAGTGCGACTATCTGCTTTCGCAATAATAGCTGCTGACACAGAAAGAAATGATATCGGCCTCGTGCCCCATGGTAAACTAGGGGGATAAGGTGTGTTAAACATTTGCGTATGACAACAGCAAAAATAATGACGTTTCGGGTCAGCGTTGCTCTTTGATTGCCTTTTTTCCCGCCCGCTTTTGAGCGCTCTTTTTTTCATGGCATGAGGGCCCATCTCCTCCATCTCCGTCGTTTCATTTCTGTAGTTCTTTCGATTTTGTCATCTTTGAGAACAAGGTTGCGGTATACCCACTTACTTGAAGAACGTGTCCCTCACTGCACGCGATTAAACCACTGGAGGGTTCTTTATGCCACTGCTTTGAACCACATGTAGGGCAGCGTCGCCTAGGAGCCATCAAGTGATGAGATAGAAATAAGTATGTTACACAGCCACACAGAGGTCTGCCAGCGATTGTGATTCCGAGCTTCTTCTCGACCCAGTTTTGACCCCGACGCGGGAGCCAGCTTCAACATGAAGCTATTCTCTTTTTTCTTTGTTCTACTAGCCGTTCTGGCAACGACAATCACCGCGTATGTACCTCCAAAAGTGTTGAAGTTTTGATAGACTGACCTCTTCCTTGGTTAGTTGGGAAAACGTGAGCGCTCAGGGTTTTTCAATTCAAGAGTCAACACTGAGAACTCTTTTATTCCCGAAATACAGGAGGACCATGAAATTTTTGATTTAGTAACTGACCTCGAAGCCGCCGAAGGAAGGGGAACGACGTTTTATTCATGGTTGGAGGTTCCTTCAACTGCGTCAACCACAGAGATCGCAAAGGCCTACCGGAAAAAAAGCATGCAGCTTCAGTAGGTGGCGTCTTGCTAGGAAAGCTTCACTGTTTACGAATGCCATAGTCCGGATAAAAATCCAGGAGTCAAGGGCATCCACGAGCGATTTTCCCGCCTTGGCGTCATTTCTACGATTTTGAGGAACAAGGAGAGTCGCGAGCGGTATGTGCTTTTGTTCCTTGCATTGCTTCGTAAGAGATGATATGTATATTTCTAGTTATGACTTTTTCTATAAAAATGGAGTGCCGAAATGGAGGGGCACTGGCTATTATTATTCGCGTTTTAGGCCTGGTCTCGGGGTAGGAAACGTTTTTCCCTTCAAGTTTTACGTGCTAATAGTCTTCTACTTTAGTCCGTTTTCGTTTTCTTGACTATCTTGACGTCTGGGCTGCACTATATAATCCAACGCATCAATTACAAGAGAGACCTGGAAAGAATACAGGTCATCATTTCCAAAGCAAAGGCAGCTGCTTGGGGTCCAAAGTTGGTTCCGATCGATGGAAGGAGAAAGGTTGGACCCAATGATTAATCAGGCATTTTCCCCTCATACCTATCTTACATGTCAGGTCAAGGTTAATTTGGGTGAATCTCGCGATGACGATGGATACGTAGAAACGAAATGGATTGACGTGGTCGTTGATGGAACACACGTGTATCTCGTCAGTGATATTTCTACGGTGGCTTACACCCTTCTTTGACGCGTATGCCCACAGCTGGATCCCTCTGGCGAACAGCATCTTATCGATTCCTCCACTGCTGTTCGACCAGCTATCAGGAAAACATGGTTCATCGGTTTATTGTTGTCACTCTTTCATAAATTTGTTGGGAAAGGGTCGAAGGGATCGAATGAGCGGACTGAAGCTGATGCAGACAGTGGCGAATCGTCTTCAACAACAGATTCAGAAGCTCAAGCAAGCGGTAGAGAGGACGCCAAGTCTTCGCGCGTGCCTACGGTGAAAGCTGGCGGTAGAAGAAGGAAGGTGATGAGAAAGAGATGATGAGCGCGATTGGAGAGGCAGTTAAGAAGCCTCTTCATCCTCTTCGCTGCAGCACTGTGTGGTACATATGGTTTAACTCCTTGCTATTTGTTGAGTCTTGGTGATGAGACGAGTCGAAAGGTGACTCTTGCAATAACGGAATAACCTATTAGAGACCTTGTTGCTGCTGGCTATTTCCGGCTTCGTTCGACGTCAAACACCTGAAAGGAAAAGCAGCATTTGTTCAAGATGAAGGCAGACAGTGTGTGACGCGACGCGACGATCACGTGAATTATTGACAGGGGTCAACCTATGGATGCTGAACATTTTGTTGTCTCTCAATCAATGGGATTACCCTCTCTGGGAACTTCAAATGACCACGAAACATGGTGGTCACCTACCGGGCAGTAACGGAGTCAAAGAGAACAACAGCGAGCATGGCGCAAAAGATGACTGTTGGTTTCCTGATATTTTAATGTTGCAGAGGTTGAAACGTTCTCGTTCTGTTGAGGTTCATCGCGAGTCTAGCGGGGAGGACTCTAGTGAATATTTTGAGATGTCGTCGCAAGTACGGTCTCCATTGATCCTGGTCCAAGGAGGGTGTCTTTTGATCGCATTCATTTATACAGCCGTTTTAGAGAGGAGGATATCTCCAACCGTGACCTCATTCCGCTGAAATACATTCTCGCCTCAATCACCGCATCTTTCTTACGCTCCTCGAGTTAGAACCCAGCCTACTACTGAGGATAACCCGCCATCATCCGCGACACCCTCTGCTGTAAGTTTAGGGAAAAGAAAAGCGGGCGATTCTTTTGCAGAGTCACTATTCCCAAGTTCTCAAACTTCGACTTCCAAGATTGAATTCAGCTGCAGAGAAGACGGACCCTATTGGACCAATTCTCCCAACAGATGGAGAATTTTTTTTTTTGGATAATGGGCGGCCTGTTGCCCCACCACCAGAGAGCATGAAATCAACTATTGTTCTCGTGAGTAATCACAAGCAACTGTAGGCTCGAGAATACACAGTATCCGCTTTCACTTCTACGACGACGTTTCTATCGGCAATGTCGATGAGATTGCAAAGGCCCTCCTACAGCCAAGAAAACTCTCACTTTCGACTACGACGGAAGTGAAGGTGGGATAGTCCTGTCGGGTAAGTGATTTCGCCAATGACATCTGATATCTTTATTATAGGGCACACCGATTGGGCTGGTTCCTTTGCCAAGGAATTCGCTTGCAAAGTAAGCCCGAAATACTTTTGCGTAGCCCAATCAGTTGCTTAGCTTTTCTTCTCGCAGAACCCTTGGGGTGAATTCGATAAAGAGGAGGCGGCACTTGAACAAAACCCATATGGTGGATTGGGCTTCGATGAAGAGGGCAATCATTTGTCATGGCACGGCAGCCAAGTTCATTTTCGTGGCACGCTCAGGGATGTTTCCCCAAAGGGCAGTAAATGTGGTTATTCATTTCAAGTTAGGTTATGACGGAGACAAAGGCTCTTCACAAACCCGCCCGAGTTGATCATCCCATTTATCAACGCCCCACTGCACTTTTCGGAACCTACCCCGGATATGCAAAAGTACTTTGTGCGGTAAAATGAAGCCGTTCCCGCTTTCTTAAAACGAACCTCAGTGCTATCCGATGATGCCAAAATTTATGAACGACAACGGTACCTCCTGGGTGCCATTCGTGACACGTTGGTCATCGGGAAATATTCGAATTTCCACAAAGTTGCAATTTACACACTTGGCTACACACATCCAGAGACTATCCGTTTCGCATACTTGTGAGCTCCATTCCTCGCTATTTTCTAGATCTTGACAGCAATGCTTAGGTTTTTGCGTGACTCTCGATGGTGCCAAGACTGGTATGACGGTTCTAAAAGAGGACACCCGAAAATATCAAAAATTTCCGCCGACTTGGAAAGAGCGCCACGTGATGCACGGCAAGAACGGGACAAATCTGAAGCGTCCCTCGTCTCTGGGCCGCTTTATTATGGACGATCTACATCTCAAGCTTAGGTGGAAGGGGATGTGTGGCTTGCCTGGATCGAAACCAAAAATCGAATTAAATTTGATGATGACTTGACGGCACCTTGGCTGAAATTTTTACGAAGGAGAAAAGGCTGGCTATTAGAGGAGAATAGCGCTCTATTCAGTGGAGGGTTAACAAATTCGGAAACATGTCGAGACTCTACTTTGCAGATCCTATTGTATCACCTCGCAAACAGTCAAATCAATATTCCCCGAAAAAGGACAAGGCTACCTTCGCTGACTTGCCTATCGAAGTACATCAGGACAAGTTTCGCGCCCTTTCAAGGAACTTTTCCCCCTTTCCACGGCCTAACACATTTCTGGCCTTGAGCGAGTGGGACATTGCCGCAACCAGGGCTTCCTATGCTTACTGGTACGATCACGAGCAGAGAAAACAATCAATTAGGAATAATTGGACTTGCTTCCCTTGGGACGTCGCCATGCGTGAGCTTTGTACTATTGCAGCTGATGCAGGTAGTCGACACAAAGTTGTTGCCGGAGAATTCTACGACCATCTCAATATGAAACATCCATGGGCACACCTAGCCCACTAAATTTCTATATACCCCTCTTTTCCCCTATTATTTCGATACCCGTCTTGGATTTCTGGCAGCTTAGCTCTCGACGATCTCAATATTATCCAGCAACTTGCTGTTCCCTACCAGGCAACCCGGCGAGCCGTATAGTTGTTGATTTCTGTATACAGAACTATCTTTTTCTCTCCTACCTGAACATATCGCGACAATATTTACGCCAGTGATGGTTTCTTTTTTTGAGTGGTCGTACTGAAATCTTCACCCAAGAGCTTTCCGTTTTGCATATGACGTAATGATGGGTACGTACGTACGTAAGTAGGTTGTTGAATCATTTGGCTGGGCAGCAAACTTGCAAATCACGATGATCAACTACATTCTCCTCGTCTCTCGGCAAGGCTAGTCTACCTGTACATCGCAGTGAGAACTTTTGTAATGGTCTACTCTCTCAGGCAAAGTTCGTCTGGCGAAATGGTTCTCGACGATGTCGCCCAAAGCCAAGGCAAAGATTGTGAAGGACGTAACTCAGCTGGTGTTGGCTCGCCGGACGCGAATGTGTAATTTTTTGGAGTACAAAGGTGTGGCTTGAAGAAATTGAGACACTAAATGATGATACACATTTATAGACAGATACCAAGGTCGTATACCGACGATATGCATCACTATTTTTTGTCACTGGGGTTGGATCAGGCGACAATGAGCTTGTGACACTGGAAATCATCCACCGATACGTGGAAGTCCTTGACCGATACTTTGGAAATGTAAGCTGGTGCATTGCTTTTTGTTGTGCGGGCATTGATGATCGCGTTACTACTAGGTTTGCGAACTTGACCTGTGCGTAGTAGAACGACGTAAACCAAGACATGGGGCTGATGTATGGACCATCAGGATATTCAACTTCCAGAAGGCCTACGCAGTCTGTTTCATTTCTGTTTTCCCGTGTTCCTGATGATTACCGTTTTCGCATTAGATCCTTGATGAGCTCATCATAGCGGGGGAATTGCAAGAGTCGTCGAAGAAGTCGGTACTTCGCGTAGTACGTATCGATGCTTTACACGTTGCGCAGGTTGACGATGGGGATCTTAGGTGACGCAGTCAGATAGCGTCGAAGAGCAAGAGAACGCAGAGGACACAATGGCTCGACTAGGTTCACGCAGCGGTTAGAATTTCTTCATCTTTATGATTTGACGACTGGGTAGAACATTTTGTAATCTTATTCTCTCCTGCTTCAAGGTCCGATGATGTAGCAATATTGGTTCAAGCCGAAAGTCGGAGTGGCAACAGGTGGCGGAGGAACTAATACAATTTGGTGTAATGGCACTGTGCACATGACAGAAAGCAAGTGTGGAGATAGCATCGAGATTGGTGCGATGTTATTGTCGGCCGATAAGTGCTAGTACGGAGGATGGTGGATTGGCACTGGAAGGCACTGGACTGCATTGGATTGGCATGTCAAGGCACTACAGGCACTTTTAACCACTAACAGCATATATTTCCATCTACATCTTATCGGCCAATCACAAGCTTCTGTTTGATAAATAAACACGAGTCAATACAGCTTCTGCTGCCTCTAAAAAGTGATCATTGATCGGTGCATCTTTAGAATCGTATTCTTCCTTTCACTCCCCTTTTTCTTCATACCATGGCATCGTATCAATACAACAACCAGCTCCTCGCTCCTTTCCTCGCCCTCCCTCAAGGCGACAAGGTTCAGGCTGAATGTACTTCAATCTTTTCCTTTTTTCTCTCTTCTTTTCTCACTCATCCCCGCAGACGTCTGGGTCGACGGTGATGGTGGTCTTCGTTCAAAGACTACCGTATGTCTTTTCTGCATATGTCCACTCCCATTTCCCCTTAACCATCGTGTCTGTTCAGACCGTCAGCAAGAAGGTCACGGACATTGGCCAACTCCGTATTTGGGATTTCGATGGTTCTTCCACAAATCAAGCTCCGGGTCATGACTCAGATGTATACCTTCGTCCCGCTGCCATCTTCAAAGACCCTTTCCGTGGTGGCGACAACATCCTAGTCCTCGCGGAAACCTATAACAACGATGGTACCCCGAACAGGACCAATTATCGTCACCATGCTGCCAAGGTCATGGAGCAGGCCAAGGACGAGGTGCCTTGGTTCGGTCTTGAACAGGAGTACACTCTTTTTGACGCAGACGGCTCTCCTTACGGTTGGCCAAAGGGTGGTTTCCCCGGCCCACAAGGCCCTTACTACTGTGGTGCTGGTATGTTCAGACTTTGTTCGAATCAATCAACAACCTCTAATCTACAATCTTTCAGGAACCGGCAAAGTCTTCGCCCGTGATCTCATCGAAGCCCATTACCGTGCTTGCCTCTACTCCGGCATCAACATTAGCGGAATCAACGCCGAGGTTATGCCGTCTCAGTGGGAATTCCAAGTTGGCCCCTGTGAAGGCATTTCCATGGGTGACCACCTCTGGATGGCTCGCTACCTTCTCACCCGCATTGCTGAGCAGTGGGGCGTCAAGGTTTCTTTCCACCCCAAGCCTCTCCAGGGCGAATGGAACGGTGCCGGTTGCCACACCAACTACAGCACGAAGGCGATGCGTGAGCCCGGAGGTATGAAGGCAATCGAAGCCGCTATTGAGAAGCTGAGCAAGCGACACGACGAACACATTGCTGTCTACGGAGAGGACAACGATTTGCGCCTGACAGGTCGTCACGAGACAGGTCATATTAGCGCATTCAGCTCGGGGGTTGCCAATCGTGGTGCCTCGATTCGTGTGCCACGACACGTCGCAGCCCAAGGGTACGGTTATCTGGAAGACAGACGCCCAGCTTCCAACATTGGTGTGTACTTGTGTGATAGCGAAGACGACGTCATCGCTGATATATACCTTTTTAGATCCTTACCGTGTCACGGGCATCATGGTGGAGACGACCCTCCTTAACGCTTGAACTTCTTTGTATCAATTGTTGTTGTTTTTTGTTCCCTTTTTTTTGTAGACTATGGAGATTTGGAGAAGAAGAAAAAGAAGCATGATCACGGAATGTTGTCATTACCCCGAGATTACGGACTAGAGACGAGCATACGTACTGGCCATCAGTTATAATTATAATATTCAATGCAGAGGGTGTCAAAAGCGTTCTTTTCCTCACAACAATGCAAGAGTCCTGTCTTTCGTTTTCTCCTATATCATCTGAAGAGGCTGGCTTTTTCAAGCTTCTGGAGCTCACTCCAGAGTTGGTTACACTCATAGAAGAAGGAACTAATAAGTATTCCTATGCACCTAGGTAAATACAACACGCCATGTCCAGTCGTCGAGACTCTCATCGTGTAGCCTAGTCTTATTGTGAAGGGCCAACCAGGCGAGGATGCCGTCATATGCACAGTCGACAAGACTTACTCTATGCGAACCGTCGACCTGTCGAATTCGGTGCTGGTCATTACGCCTCCGCCAGATGCATTCGCTTCCAAGTTCACTGACACAGGAGTCGTCATCCGTGACCAGCTAAATGAAATAATCGAGCTCGCACCTATTGTCCCAAAATTACACAAGCTGTCAACCTTGTTACGCGGTAGGGAGTATGATGATGAAGAGCATGACGAGGATGCGAGTTCGGTGCGATTCCGTGTGCTTCCTGAGCATGATCACTCAGATCAACTACCCACAAGGCAGCGAGCTTCACATATCAGGATGCGAGAGAGCTCATCCAAGCCAGTGATGCAGAACTGAATCGAGGTTTAAGGGAAAGACGGATACTCAATATAAACGGTGCTCGTTCTTTTTTTTTTCAACCTATCAAACCAAGTACTTACAACTTCTCCAGGCAACTTGCGCCCCATTTCTTTGACGTATCTCAATCAGCTACTGGAACTTGTCCTCAACCTGCTTGTGTCTTTGTCACAGCCGCATACATGCGCATCTGTGGAAGACATATCTTCGGCCCTCGCTAATGGCCATGAGGTTCCACGAGTAGTCTCTGCGCAAGTGATGTCCTGGTTTGGCGACATCCATCAAGGCAAATGGAAAATCGACGTCGATTGCGTGATCAGGGAGGTCGGTCTTGGGATATTAAGAAACCACAAGGTGATTTTACCTCTCCATCGTATCGACGAAATGGTGCCCAGCAAGTACTTTGAGTAGCAGGAACCCGTTGCCAAGGATATTTTCGTTGCAAAATGGACGTCTCTCGTCGGCGACTCCTTTGAGCATGCGGTTTCGCTGCCTTTGCTTGCCGTGAGTTACGTTGGCATTTAAATTGACTGTCCAGCGCATTTATCGTCACTACTACAGGGAAACTATCTCGTTTCCACGATACAAGACAAAAAATATTTGACATACTTCCCTGCATCCTTGCTACCCATCGACCCAGCTGCACGCTTTTCGACTCTTTTCCTGACTTGTCCTCGATGGAAAGGCGACGAAATTTTGCCTTTCCTGTCTGATATTGCCGTCAATAACAAAGAGCGAGACAAGCTTCTCCTTAAGCATTGTCGAGCTATAACCGACTCTGAAGGTGTATGGTACACAGCACGAGCTCAATACAATGGATGAATGGTGGTATCAAAAATATATACATCAACAAAGTCTATGCGATTTTACATGAAAAAATGTACAAGGCTAAAAATATAGAGGGTGCATGATCAACAGTATCGTCACAAGTTCTGGAAAGCCCTCAGGTTTTGGTCGGCCGTGAACGTGTCTTGAGCGGTTTCCCGAGACTACGCACAGGTTCTGGCCGATACTCCTCATCCACCTCGCTGTGATCCGCCTTCCTCTTCTTCCTCCCCTTTCCACTCGACGAACTTCCACCTAATAACGAGCTGGTAGGGTTCACAGCCAAGTCGCCAATGTGCCTCCACATAGCTTTGCCGACCACCGAATTGTTCCGAATGTCTTTGAATTCTGAGCGGATACTTTTGCGGAGGGTATAAATGGCCTTTGCCCGATCTCCCAATGACGCACCGCGTAATGTATAAAGCAAGACACCTTTTCAAGCCCTGTCAGGCAGATGCGACCACACCCATAGTCAAAGTTCTTACCAACAAACAGAAACTCTACTGGTGCCAAACGTTGCTGAATCTTAGTGAATCCCTCATTAAGCTCCTTCTTATGTGCAATCAACCAAAAGTCTTTGAGCACCCGTTCAATATCGTCTTTGAATTGTTGCCCAGGTTGATCGATACGAGACAACCACTTCTCGACCTTCTGCGAAGTGGGGAGCAACTCTTGCCCGGGAAGACCGTCACAACAATACACCATATGGGCAATGTTTTGGTAGTCACGACCACGTTTGGTATCCCATTGAAGAACGTGTGAAAGGCCGCCGTCGACGGTAACATGCCGTGCTTCAAGCTCCCCAATCCATCTGGAGTAAAATTTAAAATTCGGATATAAAGGTGACAAGTTCTGAACTTACTGTGCCCATGGTGAGGAGATAGCCTGCAATTTTTCTGAAAGAATCAAGTTGATAAAAGTATTACAATGCATATAAACAACGTACCTGCCGCGGTTAGAGTCATGCCGAGCTGTACTCGCTGGAAAATCTCTCGTTCAGTGCCAGGAGCTATGTTATAATACTCGACTGAAAATGACATGTCGAACAGATTGATACAGCCAATTCAACAAAATGCTCACCACACGTAATCTGTTTCTTTGAAAATTCTTCCTTCCAAAAGTCAGGAACTTCAAGACGCTGACCCTTGGACGACTCTGACGTGGTGTACCAAAAGTTTTTCTTTGTTTTGGTGTCTCTATCTGAGTGGGATCCGTAAAACATGCCTCAAAGGCCTAGATAAAGAAAGCGTACGAGGGATCTAAATGTGGGTCAGTCAAAGAATCTAGACGTTTATAGACGGCAAAGACGTGCTTGTCCATCAAAAAACTTTTGTATCGAAGTCAAACGCTAAAGTGAGTGTTGGATGAGTGACCAGGAAAGGCATAGGCAATCCTTGCGGCAGTACGCACCTGCTTCCCATCTACACAGATGCGAACGTCTTCATCGTCCTCGTCTTTCTGCACAGCGAACACGACAGGAGGTACGTAAAAATTTCGAAAAATGGAGTCTATGAGACCGATTTGCTTGGTCTCTGGCCAAACAACCTCTTTATAATGAAGTAATAAATGTGGAGTTGGCGGCAAGATGAACAACATCGGCGCACCTCGTTGATAGGAAGGATTGAGATCAATCAATCCCTCATGTATCAGAGCTTCAAGAAGAACAAGTCAGAATGTGACAGAACAGCAAGGGTAAGAATGCGCCAGACTATGAAGTTCTCGGGTGGTGAAGATGTTGGCGTTGGGCTGTTGAAGAGGACTCCTAATAACAAAAACGTTGGGATCTTCTTCCGTTTCTGAGTGAAATTCTTCGTCAAGCTCGTCGATTTCAGCTGATGTTGGGGTTTTGGGTCGAGGTGAAGAATCCATGTTTTTATGCAATGTTCTTGTCGCGTCAACTTGCTGTAATGTTATTGCTTCTCGAGGATAGTGCCAAATAGTATCCAACTAGTGCAAACTTGAAGTCTCGCCGACTCGTCGCCTGCAGTGTTGGTACCGGGGATACTGCGCCACAGAGGCTACGTCTGCTTACGTCCGCTGAGAGAGCCACTTACGACTATGTCCACCAATATCGACGATGAAAACATCAAAATTCCCTTGCCTCAATTTTTAAAGATCCTCACCGGGAATAACCTACCCATGCAGAAAGCAATCGCTGTGGCTGCTAAAGTGTTCGCCGGTCGCCACCCCATATGCACCAAGCAAGTACTTACTCAACTCCAGATACAAAGAATACAACACCCCAGCTATGCTTGGACAACTCAGTGATTATAAGCTCAAGGCGGCAGGAATCGACGATAAGGATGATCGAAAGCTCGTCATGGGTGCAATCCGCAAGGCTGGACTGGCACTCAAAGGCCTGAAGCAGAAGAAGGAATCATCCTCAACGCTAGTCTCCCCCATTGCAGGTCCTTCGGCGGTTCAGAATATTGTATGCTAAATTCAAGTATCAAAATCGTTTTTGAACATCAGCCATTCTACAGACAACTCCTTTAAAGCGGAAAAGAAAACGTACAAGTACCGACCATAACGAATTTTTCCTCGATAGCCAAGCGGACGAGGCTGCCAATCTTGGTAGCTTAGAATTTAACGAGATCCTAGACGAGGATGTAAGCTTTGTGAATCAGGGCATCTGAGGATCTCATCGTTGATGGCGTTATAGGTGCTGAGAATCAAGTCGACGGTGGTGAATCGCGCACCAATAATGACTGCGTGGGCCACCCTCGTAGCAGAACGTATGCACTTCAAACGGGAAGAGGCGCTTAGTATTGGTATCTCTCTGGCGACTCATCTGCTTCACTGCTACCATGATTTTTTCATCTAGCTTCTGTTTACACTGAAATCAATGCCATCTCCAAAGGGATATCGCTCGGTATCTATGACAAAGGCAAGGGAAAACGTCTAGAAGCCCCAATTGAAGGGTCACAGCCATATGTAGACCTAATGGGAAGAAGGTTCGGTGTTTCCCTACTCGTTAGTATTCCGAAGATCTAAACGAGAGCGTTGTGCTGTTCATCTTCTCAGAGTGTATGTTTATTGCCATGGGTCGTGGTTTACGCTGAGTATAATGTTACAGACCGCTATACCGGACCCAGTCGGGCGAATGGCGGGCTCTCTCTAACGGCTCACCCGTCCCGCCGAGTACCGCATTCTCCTACATATCACGATCCTTTCGCCAAACCACCGCTTCCATCGTTGGTGCACTGAGACTGCTGTCGGAGAGCTACGAACCACAGGAATTGAATTCAAAAGCGTGGTCACTTTACATGGAATTCAGGCCTTCGGTAGACCAGTGGGGGGAACGATCTGAGGTTTCGTGTGCAAAAATTTTAGACCTTCGCAAGAAAGGAAAACCTTTGGCATCGGACAAGGCAGCTAACGAGCCTTCTGGGGCCGGGATGAGGAACGAAAGTGTAATCGAGCCACGGGAGGGCCAGGCGGACGAGCCACGACATAAGAGACTCAGAGAATTGACACTCGAAGAATATGAGATGGCTCTTGACCAAGATACAACTTTCGATAAAGTAGATCTCAACTTCAATACTACAATTCCATAATCAGGTATACGGTTGAATGTTAAAATGCAGTGGCATTACTGCTGATGCAGAGCATCAAGAATGAACTGTTTTGGTAGGCTCTTATCTAGTTACTGTCCACGTGAAGAATCTATACTCCGTAGGATCGCACCATACTCTGTTAGGAACCAACATAAAGACATAAACTTCAAAGCTTTTGGATGATGGCGGCGGTAAAGTCAGAGGTAGTTGCAGATCCTTCAAAGTGTTGTTTATAACAACTCAAATGACGCGAGAAATCATGTAACTCACCACCCATGTCGGCAGTCCTGACTTTTCCCTCATTGATCACATTAAAGGTAGCGCTTGCAATGCTGTTTGCGATGGGATCAAGGCTAAAGGCACACTTCAATCACGGAAGGGAAAAGGAAGATCCTTATACATACCCTAGATGCCTGAGCATCATCGTTGCGCTCAAGACCATGGCCGTGGGATTTGCGCGATTCGTGCCCATGATATCGCTGGCGACATGACGGCAACCGGGTTCAAACAAAGCATATTCCTTGGAGTATATGAGTGAAGAAACTAGAATTTTTGCTAAGGGACCTACACGGCCAACATTGCAACCTGGAACAATTCCTGGTCCACCAACAAGAGCGGCACCGATATTGGAAACAATGGCGCCATACAAGTTGGGCATCACCATAACATCAAACTGCCCGGGGCGGGCAACAAGCTGCATCGAGCTGACACCAAAGGGTAAGCACGATAAGGGCAGGATGAAATCGTAGACGTTACGTGTTGTCAACGATCATGTCGTTAAATTCGATTCCAGAAGACTTATACTCTTCCGCAACCCGTCGGAAAGTATTTAAGAAGAGGCCATCACCAAGTTTCATGATGTTGGCTTTGTGGACACATGTCACTTTCTGGAATGATGATAAAGCCATTGTTTGGAGATGCAAAACGTAAAGGAATACCTTGCGATTATTCTTCAGGGCGAAGTCAAAGGCAAATCGCGAGATACGTTCTGCTTTTGCCCGTGTCGAGACCTTTAAACTCTCGACAACGCCCGGATAACTCTGGTGTTCCAGCCCAGAATATTCACCCTCAGTATTTTCACGGATGATGGCGAAGTCGACATTTGCGTGCCTTGTTGGAAAGCCTGGCAATGACTTGCAGAGGACTACTGAAGCATAGATGTCGAGTTGTTGGCGCATGGCGACATTCCATGAAATGTGACCTGACTGAGAGATGGGGGTAAAGAGAATGCCTAAGATCGAAGATAAGATTGAAACAAGAACCCCCCGATGCAAGCCCAAACGCACCCTTGAGACCCACTCTGTTTCGCTTTAGACTCTCCATAGCTTGCTTAAAGAGGGCCTCTCCAGCGGACGACATTCCAAAAACATCGTATTGTTCCCACTCGATGGGCGCATTGACATGCTCAAAGATCTCCTTAACAGAGTCTGTAATTTCTGCGCCGATTCCGTCACCTGGAATCATTGTTACCTGAAGTGGTGGTGTGAGCGGAATGCGATGGCGGAGAGACGAGTGACCTACGGTATATACGCCACCATACTTGGTGGTAGGCTGATTGGGCGAAGAAAAATAAGAGAGAGAAAAGAATAGACGCGGTGAGCATGGCATACCCTGTGAAGGACCTTTGGGAAACCCGCAGAGAGGGTTGTGACGGTTCTCTGAAGAGAGCGATAAGAATATATGTGATTAATTCAAATAAAACGCACAAAGGGGGAGCTGACTGGCCGAGCGACGGCCGAAAGCGCGTTGCGGAACATCACAAAAGTTGAGAAAAAAGAGAAAGACAGAATCGCGAGCGGTGGCCGCCGATGCCATCACGTGCAAACTACTTACATGTGCTACTGTTGATTGTTAGCCTCAAACATTTCTTCTGTTTCACCATTCGTTTTTTTTCGCTCATTCGTTTGAAGTCTTCACTCTATGGAACATGATATCTCAGAAACTCCTATACCACCGCGGGCCCGCGATCTTTCCTTCTACGTTGTCCTGTTTTTTATGGTCATCCCGCTGTGGTCCTCCGTGCCGCTCTCATGGGCCTTCGTGATTCGCTCCCTCTTTTTCGAGAACTTGAGCGCCCACTCCTTCTTCAGTCGCACTCTGTTTGCAATTGCTGCCTGTGAGGTTCGACCATTGATATTTACCACAATCCTTGCAACTTACTTTCATGCCTCCAAAGGTCGGCTTTAGCATACACTACCTCTGCCTCGTATGGCGTGTATCGGGCCCGAGTCCTCATGGACCCGGTGACGCTGCCGAAATTAGAACCGCATTCATTCGACTCCTTAAGACTGGTCTCGCCAACCTCCCCGAAGACGGCGGGGATCAAGAATCGCTCGTTGTTGAAAGACCTGGCAGTCCTGAAGAAGCAATCATCCAGCTGGAACGCCATGATCCTCGTGCAATTGATTTCCGTCACTCCTTGCGAACCTGGTTCTGCAAGGCGCCTTGGTCAACGATAAAGTTGCGTGATGTTGAAAAATGGTTATATTGGTCCATGTTCAACTCGGAGTTGCCGCCTCCAGAGGAGGTTCCTCATGCCCATCGTGAGATAGTTACAGAAGTACTCGAATTGCTCCAGAAGCGCCTTGGTTGCAAGCTTGAGGAAGGTGAAAATCGCCACATACGACCTATGCGTTTGACGATAGACCGCGTCAATATCCTTTGGCGCCCCTTGACATTCTACGCTATTGTTAGAGTCGTCAACTTGGGTTTTCGGAATTTGTATAAGACAAAATGGAGCGCTCGCTATGCGTCTTTCGATGGTTTAGAGTCAGTGTGATCCATTTTTTCAAGCCTTATTGGTTGCTGAAAGAAAAGGCCTCAGATATTTACTTCGCATACCGGAACAATGGGATCCCAATTCATCTCATCGACCTGTTGTTTTTGTTCATGGCCTTGGCCTGGGGCTTCTTCAATACCACAGGCTTCTTTCCCACCTTTTCGAATCCATCCCCGACCGGCCAATTTTAATCCTCTTGCAGCCTCAGATTAGCCAGGATTTTTTTCATCCCAACTTCTTGAAGCCGCTAAACAAGCAGCAAATGGTTGGCAAGCTATCCCGGTTACTCCACAAACTAGGGTGGGTACATCTCAATTCAACTGGACTGGTAGAATCGTCTAGCGACAGCGAAGGAGAGCGGCAGGTTGAGAAATCTTTAATACCCAAAACGTGCAAAGGCGTGACTATGATTAGCCATTCTAAGTAACACTTTTTCTTTTTTCTTTCAACTCCCTGCCAATAATGGACTATAACAGCGGGTCATACATTCACGCATGGATGTTAAAAGAGCATCCCAAATTGGTCACTCGTTCTTGTTTTGTTGATCCTGTGACGTTCTGCTCATGGGAAGGAGGTGCGTACATCGACCCCACACGCTAATAAAATATCTTTCATCTGCTCTGCTTTAGACGTTTGCTACAACTTCCTCTACAGAACTTCCAAGACGGTAAGTCTGCTAGTTGATCTTTTGGGCATATTGTTGAGTCTGCTGAGCAGGGTATCGAACTGCTGATGCGATACTTTGTGGGCACTGAACTTGGCGTTACCAACCTTCTTCAGCGACATTTCGACTGGGTATCTAATTCTCTCTGGTTCGAAGAAATTCCTAACGGTCGGGATCCGTCAAAAACTTTGTTTCTTCTCGGCGGGAAAGATGATATTATTCACGCTGAGGTCTGAATCTTGTGCATTGCTTTGTTTCCGTTGCTCAAAGTTTATCTCGCAGCGCGTAAAACGCTATCTCACTTCGCACGGGGTCCAGAAAAACTTATTTTATGATCCCAATGGTAGACATGGGTACGCCCTTCTCAAAGGCCAACCAGGACATACCGAAATCTTGCGATGGCTTCGGGAGGCACAATACAAGGGGCCTTTGTCGCCATAACTTTGATTATAGACGTTAGATTGCCTGCAAAGCAAACAGACCATCTCTAGATGTTTACATTATTCAGGTCATCCTAAATTATTTTACTAGAAAAAACTTTCAGAGCATTTCCGTACATTACTGCATCGAGTTTGTCTCTGTCGTCGCGATAATGTTCTTCTAGGTTTTTTGTGTACCAACTGGCCATACCCGTGCTAACCGCTGCAGCACCAAAAACTTATCAGGTGTAGTATCATTAAGACGGGGTTCACATGCCAGGAAAGTCAGTCCCAAAGAGCAAATTCTCCCTGGGAATAAACCCGTCTATGGCTTGCAAGTTGGTGGTATACGCGCTCAAAGCCGTTTCGTAGTAAAAGCTCCTAAAATCTTCTAAAATCTCTTCTGGCGTCAAATTGCACCCCATGTGTCGGGAAAGGATAGCGACGCGGGCGGCCAGGAAGGGTGTGCTTCCCCCAAGATGGGCGAGAATGACCTTAACGTTGGGGTATTTCCGTTTACGACCAGTGACGACGAGATGGGCTGCAGCTTTGAAGGTTTCGTTTGGGACCTTGCGGCACATGTGGAATTTCAAAGCAACACCAATAATAAAACTTGTTGCAGACCTCTGTGATCGGAACACCAAGAAGGGCATGCGGACAAGGCGTCGAGGATGGTACTTGCGCTCCATGCAGGAATACCACCGCTTTGCGTCGGTCAAGTTCGGCCCATAGAGGGTCATATGTTTCGTCGCCAATGTACTCTGGAAAGAAGCGATTTCAGGAGGCGTTTTATCGACCTTGAAAACTCAACGACTTGCGCAAATGCCTTCCCCTTGAGAAGAGGGTAGGGCGAACCCGTCAGCGTTCAGTTCATCCAGGGCATACGAAACCTCTGCCAGAACTCCTAGCTTTGTGCATTAGCTATCTTGTGAGAAGCGAGAAAGGTAATACACACCAGTATGGTCGTCGAGGAATGGCAACGTAGCAAAGAATCCAAACCTCTGAGGATGTAACTTGCAAATATCAGAGGCGTATATGTTTCGTTCTCTTGCTTGGGTTCGGTTTTCTGAGCTCACCGCCCCGGTGGTAAGCGCAGGCAATGAGAGAATGGCGTAATCTATCCCAGATTCATCCATCGATTTGAGACTCAAGGCCGGAGTCCATGGTAAGTTTTCCGCTGGTGTTAACCAGCCAACGTCTTTGTTGATCTTTTCTTTCTGAAGATCCGAGGGAAAGAAATGATGGTGCACATCGATGCGACGCATTGTTGGCCACTTGTTGTGTACCTCACGGTGGAGATTGACCTCGCTGCTCAGCATATAAGCAAACCAAACACCCGCGGGAACGAAGTGGAAGAGAAGAGGGCTGCTTCAGGTGAACATGATACCATTCGGGGAATTTTACGCCATATCGGTTGTATGCAATCAAGAAGTGAGATTTCTATTCCTTTCTAAATGGCGCGCACTCTGCCGAATCCCAACTCACAAACTGCCCACTGAATGACTTGGGAGCCCGGAGTGCCAGAGCTGCAATGACGTGCCCACATTCTTCGGGTTTAACGAGTTTCCCTTCAGCGTGAGCTTTTACGAAAAGTTCGTAGCTGGCTTCCGTCATCGAGAACGCCCCCACTGCCCTGAGAGTTGTTTGCATCTGGACATTAAAAATGAGAGGGAAATTGGCGATCACAGAGAAAATTATCACGTACATTAGTGTCAACCATTCCGGGTCTGACGGCGACGGAAACCACGCCCGGTTCCTCTTCCGCAAGGGTCCTTGCGTGCATTGGAATATTGCGACAGAAACCGATAAGTATGCAATTACCTGCACAATGAATTCATCGCGGCCTTCCCTGCGTTGTAGGGACCCCAACCAGCTATACCCTTTTGTGCTGCGCCAGAACTTACAAAAACGACTTTCCCGCCTGTTTTGCTCCTACGCAGAGATGGAATGGCTGCATTCACCGCGGTGACGAGGGAGAAAAAATTTACGTCGAAATGTTTCTTCCAGGATGATAGCGGCGTATCGTCTGTAATGCGACACAAAGGATCGAGTGTGCCTGCATTCAAAACGAGACCGTCGAGCCCCTGGTAGTGATTTGCGGCGTGTTGTAAGGCTCCAGTTAAAGCCTTCTCATCCGTCCTACGGATCGACCGCGGACATGAGATAAGGTGTGATTGAGTAAGAACTCTTAGACTGACACATCACACTCTAAAATCAAAAGAGCATCCGACTTGAGCTCGAGTAACTGTGGGGTCGTGGACCGGGAGATTGCAACGACGTTTGCATGAAATTTTTTGAGCAGAATGGTTGTGACGGCAAGACCTATTCCTCTGCTGAGTGATTAATACGGGCCTTAAGAGTACAGGAAGGGGTCGAACTTGGATGCACCGGTGACGACGACGACGGGATTCATGGCGAATTTAATTTTTAAATGGACCGGATCAATTTAATTCTTAATAAATTCCAATTGCGATTTGATACGAAAGTAAACTAATTTTGGAATGTAGCATAAACTCTGGTCCCCAACTTTTCTTTCCTCCACCATGGTCTCCCGTCTGGCTCTCTCTCGTATTGCGCCCGTTCTTTCCAATGCGAGGCCGTCGTCTTCAGCAACTGCTCGTCGAGCTCTCCGTGCTGCACGTGGCTACGCAACAGCGGACAATGATAATCATGTAAGTCACGTCATCCATATCCCCTGTTCTCTGACACGACTGGACTAGATGATCGTCCGTGACGCCCTCAACGTCGCAATGGATGAGGAAATGACCCGAGATGAGTCTGTGTTTATTTTGGGTGAAGAGGTTGCTCGGTACAACGGTGCCTACAAGGTACTTGTCGTTCCCGTCCCTCGAACATTTCGTTGATTACTGTATCAGGTAACAAAAGGGCTCATGGACAAATTTGGAGAAAAGCGAGTCGTCGACACTCCTATTACAGAGATGGGCTTTGCTGGACTGGCTGTCGGAGCCGCGATGCAGGGTCTTCGACCAATGTACGTTCTCCACGTACACCCGAACTTTCCCGTTCAGTGAACACAACTTCAGATGCGAGTTCATGACCTTCAACTTTGCTATGCAAGCAATTGATCAAATTGTCAACTCGGCCGGTAAAACATACTACATGTCTGGTGGCAATGTCCCGTGCCCAGTCGTGTTCCGCGGACCCAATGGTGCTGCTGCCGGTGTTGGTGCCCAACACTCCCAGGATTACGCAGCTTGGTATGGTTCAATTCCCGGATTGAAGGTTGTCAGTCCCTGGAGTTCCGAAGATTGCAAAGGACTACTCAAGGCAGGAAACTTCCTTTTGACCCACTCCTCTGACGTAATGATTTACCCTGTTCTAGTCGGCAATTCGAGACCCCAACCCTGTCGTCTTCCTCGAAAACGAAATGATGTACGGTGTCTCCTTCCCTATGTCTCAAGAAGCAATGTCGGACAACTTCCTCATCCCCATCGGAAAGTGCAAAGTTGAACGCGAAGGAAGCGATGTTACTATTGTCGCTCATAGCAAGATGGTTACACACAGTCTCGAGGCTGCTGACGCCCTTGCTAAGGAGGGTGTCAAAGCTGAAGTCATCAACCTGAGGAGCATTCGACCTCTTGATATCGACACCATCATCAAATCAGTTAAGAAAACTAACCGGTTTGTTGGAACATTTCTGCTCCATATAGCAATATATTTAACAAGAATAGATTGGTTATCGTTGAGGGTGGCTTCCCCGCCTTCGGCGTTGGTAGTGAAATCTGTGCCCAGATTGTGGAAAGTGAGGCATTTGACTATCTCGATGCGCCAGTCGAGAGAGTCACTGGTGCTGATGTCCCCACGCCCGTAAGTGAACTTACACGTTGTGGAAATTTGATTACTGATAGACCTTAGTATGCCACCAACCTCGAGGCACTTGCCTTCCCGGATACACCTGTCATCGTCAAGGTCGCAAAACGTGCACTGTACCGCACGAATTAAGGTTTACTCTGCTGTACTCGTTGGAATTCGCAGTTTTTTCTAGACATTCATTTACTGCGCTTACCGCCCCCTAGATACTCTAATAAACGGCGTATACCACCCGTGGATTTATGGTTGCATTTATGAGCGTTGTTCGCAGAGCCTGATACGAACTGCATTTGCGTGTGCCTGCAAACCCTCACAGTCTGCCAACGTTGCAACCACTGGGCCGAGGTCGCAAAGTCCTTCCGCCGTAATCTCTTGAGAGGTTATGTGCTTTTGGAATGACATAGTGTTGACGCCACTGAATTGGCGCGCATAACCATTGGTTGGTAATGTGTGATTCGTGCCCGACGCATAGTCACCGCAGCTTTCAAGCATCAATCTTACGCAAAGAAGAAGTCAGAATTCAACACACCTTTCTGGTGTATATGGCCCCACGAAGATGCTTCCAGCATTGTCGATCTGGGAGACTTTCTGACTTGCATTCTCTAGATGCAGGATGAGGTGTTCAGGTGCATAGTCGTTTGAGAAAGCAATGGCTTCCCCAGCAGTGGGAACCTTCAGGATGATGCTCTTCGCGATCGACTGTCGAACGATATCCACTCTCGGTAAAGCGCGCGCCTGTACATCTACTTCCCTTTCGATCGCAGCCAAATGGTCAGGAAGTAAATCCACAGCTACCAGAACAACTTGAGAGTCAACACCATGCTCGGCCTGTGACAGCAGATCTGCTGCAACAAAGGCAGGATTTGCAGTGTGGTCAGCGATGACCTTAACAAAGGTTTCAGCAAACCCTATAACCAATTATATTTAAAACTACTCACTAGAACTTCTGAAGGTCCAGCAGGCATATCGATTGAGACAAGAGCCTCTGTGTCGTTCTGCACCAACATTTTTGCTGCGGTGACCCATTGGTTTCCAGGACCAAATATTTTGTCCACCTTTGGAACAGTCTCAGTCCCATATGCCATGGCGGCCACAGCTTGTGCTCCGCCAGCTTTCAGAATGGCTGACGCGCCGACCAAGTGGGCAACGTAGACAACCTCTGGCGAAATGCTGCCGTCAGTTCTCGGAGGTGTCGCAAGGACGATGTCCTTGCATCCTGCAACCTGCGCAGGAATACCAAGCATGAGAGCTGTCGAAGGAAGGATTGCGGTGCCTCCAGGAACATATAAACCGACTCGAGCAATGGGACGTGCAAACCGCGAGCATATAACACCTGGCATAGTCTCTACGACTAGTGGCATGTCCATCTGGGCACTGTGAAACTTATGGATGTTCGCGTATGCAGTATCGATCGCCTTTCGTACATCCGCTTCCACCTGCATAGTTTCTGGGGCGAACGGGGCGAAGATAACGGTGGAAGTGAGTAGAGCTTTGTCAAATTTTGCGGTGAATTCGAGAAGGGCTTCGTCTCCTCGAGCGCGAACCTCCTCGACGATCGGTTTGACTTTCCCGATCATCTCACCCGATTTCAAAACAGGTCTCCGGAGCAATTGTATGTATTCTTGTGAGGACAGAGACGAGCGATCGAAGGTACGCATACAAATTGTTCCCGAGGCAGGTGTCGTGCTCGGGAGTTGATAAGTTGTTACAACAGACTCTTGCTGTTGCTTATTTGACCACTGGGGTTTCGCGTTGCCAGGTCTCCGAGTAACCTTTTTCGCTTTTTTATCCAGTGACCGTTCAATATCTGCGATGCCCACTCCTGCCGCGACGCACTTGGCTAACGCAAAGTAGAAAAGGTCGGCAGCTTCGAATGAGACATCCTCTTTTGACTCTGCCTTGCAGAGCTCATCCGCTTCTTCCATAATTTTGGATCGTAGCAGCCCAGGATCGCTAAAAAGGCGTTTGGTATAAGATCCGTCTGGTGCGCTGTCAAACCGAGATCGAAGAACGCTCTCAAGTGCCGGAAGCCCAGTCGCCTTGCCAAAGCAGGACTGTCGATTAAGATGGCAAAATCCAGGACCGTGCTGCACGACACGGAACTCAAGACTGTCCGAATCGCAATCAATGCGAATGTGGACCACTTTTTGGGTTGCGCCAGAAGTCTCCCCTTTCCGCCATAGCCCATGCTTGCGAGATTGATATACACCCTTTCCCGTTATGATGCTCTCTTTGACCGATTCAGGAGAGGAGTAAACCAGACCAAGAGTATGTCCAGTCTCGTTTGAGACGATAGTTGGGAAGAGGCGATCGGGTCTATCTGACTCTAACGGTGCAAGGAAAGCATCGGCAACGTTGATCTTGGTGTTAGAGGTGGCGTCCAAGGTAAGCTGTGTGTCAGGTAGGACCAGAATAGCCCCCATCGCTGATAACTGTCGAAGAACGGAAAGTGTGGGGACATCTTCCGAGGTGGATAAAATATGAGTAGTGGAGCCCGCAAAAAAGTTGGATACGGATGAAACTAGATCTAGATCAACGTTCTGGGTTTTTAGCAACACGCCAGAAACGGCATTTCGAACTTTGTCCGAGATGGCGCTGATATTGGTCCCATCGAGTAAAACGATGAGACGATCAGGGGGAATGACACCGATAAGTTCGTTGGCGATGGAAAGGTCGACTACGAGCTTCTCTATGCCCTCGTCCAACCAGGCTGCGATGGCCTCCAAGTCCAGAGGGACATTGGAGTCGAGAAGGAGATAGCAATGATCTGGGGGTGAAGGGAGGGGGACAGAAGAATTTGAAGATACAACGATGGGGCCTATGCGATTGAGGGCCTGAAAAAGAGCATCATTTTCCTCGGTGAGAAGTGGCAGGAAGATGGACATCGTAAAAGTAAGGAATCAAAGTTTTGTCAAAGTTATAATTTGTTTACAAACATTTAATCTTATCTTTACATTTAATCTTATCTTATCTTTTAAGTTCCTGACGTCACATTGATGTCATAGTGATCCTCATAGACTGTAGTACATAAACTTTAACACTTACCTCCAACCAACCCTTAGACAACGCACAACCATGTTTATTCCCAACCTCTTTCTCGCTGTCCCTCGGAATCCCGTCACTGCCCTTGGGCTTCCCCTAGCCCTGGGCTTTCTGGTCAGCGCCCCACCTTCATCAAAACCAGCCAATAGCAACTGGTATCATGTAAGACATTGCAAAGAGTTCTGTTCACCAGCAACTTCCCAATAATGCACTAGAATTTGAACACTCCGCCAGGGCGTCCGCCTCGCGAGGTCTTCCCGTTTGCCTGGACTTTGCTCTATCTATGTGCGCACCGCTTGAGCTCGAACCAGTATCCATCCTAACCAGTTATCCATCTAGCTATGGGGTATGCCTCCCATGTGGCCGTTAAAGCGTTAGATGACAGCACGTCCGTCGCTGATAGGTGCGCATTAGATGCACTACATCTTCTTTTATCAAACCTCATAAACACCCATTAGGGATGATCTTTCCCTTGGAATAACATTGTATTACGCCCAACTCGGCTTGAACTGCATTTGGAGTCCCATTTTCTTTGAAGGTCGTAAGGTCCGTTTTCCTCCCAATGACTTGAGACCGTCTGTTGCATCCTGATCGATTGAGTAGCCAGGTCTTGCGTTGGTGGACAGTCTTTTATTGACTGGAACAACCTGGTACATGACTGTACGCCCTACTTCATTCAAGCAAATCAAAAAGCAATCTGATCTTCACGCAGAGAGTACTTGACCGTCCCACCAGTGCGACCACCACTTATTTTTTGCTTCCTTATTGTGCATGGTTGGCGTATGCGACGTACCTCAATGCTGGGGTGTGGTGGTTGAATCGGGGAGGTTCTGAGGGGAACGCTCAAAAGCCTGAGGAATGATATCACTTTTCTTTGAGAGAATTACGACAGAAACACGGTATGTGGTCAAAGATGAATGTTACAGAAATACAGTAGCGAGAATTGAGTCGGACACAGTTTGATCGTGAGTTCAGATGCTTACTAGATGTCGATGAGATGTTTTCTAAACTACGAAGACAAGGAAACTCACAGAGAAATACATAAGGGCGCTCTGAGTTTTATGCAGGGGCCTGAAGTCACGGCGGAAGTTATCGAGAGAGTTGTTGGCGTCTATTTGCGTTGCGGAATCAGAAAAGTCAAAACTGCCAGCAGGATCGTAGTGATTTTTCGCTCGGGAGCAAACAATATCGGCGTCTGCGGTTCTTCTGAGACCAAAATCATTTGAAAAAAATAGGAGCTTACAATAAACTGGCGCCGGAATAGAAACAGAGCGTGTCGAGCGAGCATAAACATGGCACAGGGCGAACGAGAGAGACTGGAGGGAATCCGGCGACAAGTTGTTTTCCTAAAAATCATTGTATCAGTCAAAATTCAGAAAGCAATGGGGGCTTGTCGTAAGTTACATCATATAATACCTAGACGGGTGCAAGATCAGGCATAAGTATTGTGGAGACACGGAAATGACACACTGAATAATGAGCGGGGCGACTAGTCCCCAGAAGACCTCCGTGGCTTTGGAGGTAGAAGTCGAACTCGGTCGGATGCGCCACTGCTCGATCGACCACTGTTCCGGCAGGGCAGTTGCCACTCCGGTCAACATCACGTTCGTTTTGAGGGAAGAAGCTGGCAGCAAAGGAATGTGTAGTTAGAGTCGGCAGTGTCACCAGGATGTCGCCATACCGGACGTGGTGTCTCTTTCCAACGACGATGATCGTGATCTTGGGAGTAATGCCAAGTTCTTCGCAGGCCTCTGAGAGCTAATTTAGATCGAGTATAGTTACATTCGCCAAACGTACTCTTGAGCAGAGGTAACTCTACAACGGAAGGATTACCATGGTCAGCTGTAGAGGAGGAGGAGAGACAAAAGATTGCACCTTGATCCAATACCTGTTTAAACTGCCCCTCAGAGACGCCATCTACGTCACAATTCAAGTTCCCTGACACATTAGTGAAGGAGGGATTGACATACCACGATAGAAAATAATGCGCTTGGGTGCGAGACTGTTTGCTCCTTTCTTTTCTACAGCTCCTCTGTATTTCATGTACATGCTTAAAACATGCTATAATTTAAACGAAGTTGTGAGTGCACTCAAGTCACGTAAAGGTACCGAGCACTGACTTTGCTCATCGCCTGTAATTCTTCAATCATCTCTTGGCGAGAGGTTTGTACCCGAGAGTCTCCAAGTATAATATTAGTTTTTCGTCATGTATCATTCCAGAGGGCACCAAAACTGACCTGCGATATATTTGGCGGTGTCGGAGTCGACATTTGCAACAAGAGCGGTGAAAGAAGGACGTCCATCGGAACCAGGTGCAGGATGGATTACATCCGCACCTTCAGAAAAGCTAAGTCAGACGGTGTGATACATGAGAGTAAATCGTACCCATGACAATCGTTGGTTGATGTGGATCGGTTAAGACAGAGACCGACGAGGGGTCGGGAATCGTATTGATCCCTCCAAGCTTAACGTTGATTCTGGGATTGAAGATTAGTGTATTCAGTTGAGAGATTGGGGAAGGGGTCTCACTTGAGGCTGATGTTCGCATAGTACTGCGGCTTGGCGCGGAAACACTTGGAACTTTTCATGCATTGAGTTGCGACTCCCATCTAGGCGAGTTGAGACCCGATCATCAAGATTGCTAAAAGGGCACACCGTGATGTCGCCGAAGCTGAGATGTCAATCAGTTTGCTTATTTTAGAGATTAAAGATAGGACATACTGCTTGACAGCGGTGTAGATGTCGTTTCCGCCCTCTGGCAGCACGACGACGATCAAATTTGGGGGAAGTTTGAACTTGGCCGCACATTGTGCTCCTGCTGAGCGTAGCTGGTTAGCGATCGCACCCTGACCATTCTCCCAAAATATAAGGTTCGTAGGTGTCATTGTTATACCTGCAGCAAAGGTAAGGATGGTTAATTGCGGGTATTCTAAAATACTTACCAACTTCACGACATCTCAAGACTAAGCCATGAATCATTTCTTGAGCCGCAGCCTCTCCGAAACGATTTTGTGTTTCATAGATAACCACAACCCATCTGTCAATTTGCACGGGTTTAAAGAAACGCTTATCGACCCTTGAAGATGGTGAGTGAAGGGTTTTTTATAATAAAAAAAGAAGATCAACGCAACATATTCCAAGCACCGTTATTCGGGACCTTGCTCATGACCAAGTTGAGTACGGAAAGGTTGAAAATTCAATGAGGTTGCGTACAATTGTAAGCTGTTTGCTGCCCGTCCCATATTTCAAAGTTGGCGGCTTCAACACTCTAGCCTTGACTCGAAGGGGCCCAGCTGCAGCGTCGACATGCATTCCAAATTGACGAACATATTCGGATTGTCCATACGCCAAAACCTAATATGATGTGATTATAGATGAGAAAGAGCAGTGATGCGGAGGCTCACAGCAAGACCATTTCGGATACTATCTAAACGGTCCTTGGGTTTTTTGGTCGCGAAATCCAGAACGTCCTTCGTCTTTTCAGGCGGAACTTGCTTTCGCATGATCTGACCGGGCGGTACAGTACAAAGTTCCAGCGGGATCAATGCTCCTGATCCAACCTGTTACTTTGAGTTTGAATATATCCAAGAAAAGGGAGGAAAACTAACCTCAACGCAGATAACGTCTGGGAACCTGAGGACACAGTTTTGATGCGTCTTGAAGTAGTCTGCGACCGTCATCGTGCCTCCTTCTCTCATAGTAAACCTCAGGGCGTTTGCGCCTGCGGTGCTCAGTTTCTTTACGACCCGTGGAGTCTGGTTAACGGCGCCGCCCGATCCTGGAAGGGTGGTGATTACACGAATTCCCGAAATAAACCTTTGAAGGCGGAGTCTTTCACGATCGGGAAGGCCATGTGATGGAGCGAGGACGTTGGGGTCTTTTTCTTTTCTTCCGATGTATTCAAGGCAAAGATTGAGAAGAGGACCGGCCTTGTACATGGTGCCCGTGGAGATGTCGACATTGATGAGCATCTGACCGCAAGCAGGTCGAACGGACTGGAAATATCCTCGCCAGAGTTGCAAACCAGAACCAATATCTTTCGTTTCGCGATCCGTAAAAAAAGAACGCACATTGAATGGGTATTTCATCGTGGGTTCCATACGAATCACGACGTTTAATGCCTGAAGAAACGTATAAGAAAGCTGAAAAGCAAGAATCAGTGTATATGATACGTACGGTAATGGCAGTCAGCACGCTGTTGTCATGGGACTGATTGCCCGCGATAAAGCGCTGTAGGACCCTGAGTAAAAAGATGAGGGTCGTACGCCGTGGAGATTGAAGCAAACGTACTCAGGATTGATCTCGGCGACCTTGGTCAACTTGATCTTGAAGACCTTAGGCCCCTTGCCACCAGTTTCAGCCCTTTCGCTGAAGCTGACATCGAACTGAAGAAAATAGAATTGGACAATCTGCACCGAAAGAAGAGACCGTGGAAAGTACCTCCTGGGAACTAGAGCCGCCAAAAGGTAGCTCGCGGATGGCAAACATATTTTTTCGACCATCGTAAACTGCACGCGGAGTGAAGATCTGTGGCGCGACCTGGGTTTGTAGAGTTTTGATAAGTGCCATGTTAAGGCGTGCAGGCAACGTCTTCTCCGAAGGGGATATAACTATGAAAGGGTCAGCACACCAAACGGACAAGCTACAAATGAGAACTTGCCGACTAAAGCAGCGGAAACGGTGCAAGTTAATAGATGTATTTGGTATGGGTTAATTGAAGCACTGACCGTCGTAGTGGTGAATGACCCCTTCGGGAATGGTAGTCACAAAGGAATTAACGTAGATATCCAAAGGACGTCCTCCAGTGCCGAAGCCTGGTCGCTTGACACCGACGGTGGTGATGTGGTCGCCAGATGTGGGTAATCCAATTTGAACGACATTCTCTCGAGAGGCTGCACCACCGCGACCACCACGAGCAGGACCAGGAGCACCGCGACCACGACCGGGAGCAGCACGGGGAGGCATTGGAGACAGAAAAGCGACGAATAGCAAAGCAAGATGGATTGTGGTCCTTGTAAACGCGTCGGGGTCTATTATACAGAAACGCTATCACTATCGATGAAGACATCAGGAACACAGTAGGAGCCAGCATAGAAGAATTATCATCATGTGGCCGAAATTAAATGTGACAGTCACAACACGTGTGTTTTCTTTGTGGGTGCGGATTTTTTTAAAAGGCCGGATATGCACTGCCAAAAATGAAAATGGAAAATGAAAATGAAAGGAGGAGAAAGGAGGGAGAATCTCAACCTCAGAGTATTAACAACAAATATCACCAGTAGCCCACCTGCAGAAATACTAGCACTCTGAGGAGTGTGCAGATTAGCTTCTGGCTATCCTGTAGCCTGGAGAAATCAGGGACAGCTGGCTCAGACACCGAAACCCCAGTTTACGATTTTCTGGCTCTTCCCCTTGATAACGGCGTGGGAAAACTTGGCGAAGAGCTTCCTGGTGGCATTATGTGGGAGGTTGGGCTGACCCGTTGAAGACCAGCGTTGTGGGCTTCGATCTTTTGTTCTTGAATCAATTACATACCCAATATTTTTATTCTTTTTGTTGACGGAAAATTTACGAATAAACTGTTGGACATATCTCTCAACATGAGCACTTCTAGCCAACCGTAACGTCGCCTGCTCATACACTTGGGACTTTTCTGTCCTGGCGTGTCTTACACGGTCCTCATCCTCCAGATGAACCAAATGGACAATATTGGATCCAAGAGTCATGAACAGCCAAAGATGGCTCAGTCGGAACCAACACATATACCCCAACTTACGTCCGAACATCTACACTGGTCACACCCACACAGTTTATCAGAATTCCGGAAAGCAGAAGGCAGGGATAATCGGAAGCGACGACTACATGAACTGTGGCGGAATCTACCGCTTTCGGTTGGGGCCTCTTCCCAACTAACGGAACTCGCAGACACCAGAGGTCCCTTGACTCCCAAGAAGGCAGAGTCCTTGAAAGCAATCTATGACAATGAGCTATTGCGCCGCTGCATATCGGAATCACAGTCACATATCGGGTGGAAGGAATTCAAAGAGTACGCCGAGGCAAAAGAAGCTGGTAAGTTTATTTCCGTATTAATGTTGCTCAGTTGGAGATATTTTCCATTTAGAGTTGTGGCACATCTTTCACGATGAACTCGACCTAGATGGAAACGGGCAGCTGGACGTGGACGAACTTCACAGTGCTTTGAAGAATTCTGGTGAGCAGGATAGATCAAAGAGCTTTGGCTTGTGAGTTTAACGTGGTTTTACAGGAATGGAGTTGACTCCATCGATGCTCTCAGAATTTATGACCTCTTTATCCTCGAAAACTTCCTCGGATCATATCACCTTTGATGAATTCCGCGACTTTTTGATTCTCTTACCCCGAAGAGCTTCGCCAAGTGAGATTTACCGCTACTTCCAAGTCAGAAAGTTCATGGGCGATGATGGGCCTGCCCGAGTTGACATGAGAGGTCAGTCGATATTGCGGTCTTTTTTTCTTTTGGTTTTGTTGAAAAGACATTTCTCAAAGGCGACGTTTATATAAGTGAGGAAGATAACCCACCAGATGACGGCGCCCGCAAGGTTTTGAGCATGGGTGCGTTGGGCGTTTGTCCACCCCAGATTGCGAAAAGCAAGCCTGAGGTAGTTTCGGGCAGCGAGGAGGAGGAGGAGGAAGAGGAGGAGGAGGAGCGACATTTCCTAGAAGGGCACTCTGCTCTCAAATTCCTGCTGGCTGGTGGTGTCGCCGGAACTGGTGCGTTTCTTTGCATGGCCCCCCACAGATATCGTTTCAGATTTCGCAACTAGTGTCCCGGACATGTACGGCACCGTTCGACCGACTCAAAATATTTCTCATAACACGACCCCCCGAGCTGGGCGGCGCCCCCGTTAATCCCCGAGCGGAAGTGACGGGAGTTAGGGTGATCGGTGCTGCTGTCGCTCGAATCTATGGAGAAGGCGGCGTGCTTGCTTTCTGGACAGGTAATAGTCTTTCTGTCGCGAAAATTTTCCCGGAATCTGCCATCAAGTTTTTTGCCTATGAGTCTTCTGTTAGCTGCCATTGTTCACCTCCATGAATCACTCCTCACATTTGTACTCCAGAAACGTGCCTTTGCAAAGTACTGGGACAAAGTTGACGATCCTCGAGACATTAGTGGCGTCAGCCGATTTCTTTCTGGGGGCATTGGCGGACTCAGCAGTCAACTAAGTATGGAAGTACATCTGTTCTTGCTAAGCCGTAATGATGTTTTCTTCAGGTATTTATCCGATTGAAACACTCAAGGTGCTTGTCAATTTGCTGCTCTAGGATTGGCAGTATATGAATGCTTGTTCAGACACAAATGATGAGCAGCACGGGACAGCACAAGCGTACACTGTTCAATGCTGCTCGCCATGTCTGGGGCCTTGGCGGTCTGCGTGCGTACTATCGAGGACTCTCCGTACGTGAGATCAATGCCTTTCGGTCCTAAAAATGCCTGCTCATTGTGCGCAGATTGGCCTGGTCGGGGTTTTCCCGTATGTCCCAGTCTCCATGCTGCAGTGTTTAGTATTGAATCATTTTCCAATAGTTATTCTGCCATCGACATGAGTACGTTTGAGGCACTAAAACTTGCCTATCAGCGATCAACGGGGAAAGACGAACCAGGCGTCATGGCTTTGCTTGCTTTTGGTAGTATATCGGGAAGTGTTGGTGCGACGAGTGTATACCCCCTAAATTTGGTGCGAACGCGACTCCAGGCCTCTGGTTCTTCAGGACATCCACAGCGTTATACAGGTGTGTGGGACGTCACGCTTAAAACTTGGGAAAGTGGCGGATGGAAAGGCTTCTATCGTGGGCTGTTTCCAACGTTAGCCAAGGTTAGCCCAGCTTGGTTTGATGGGAGTCCTGAAACTTATGACTGCAGGTTGTTCCTGCGGTTTCTATATCGTATGTTGTGTATGAACACACCAAACGAAAGTAGGTTATCGACTTATCGTACACTTTTGGTTATTCACGATTGATAGACTCGGAGTATGAAAGCATATCTTATCGGAATTTCATATATGTTTAGAGTATACAATCACCTCTATGTATCTATCATCTTGCATTTTCACGTCGTTCAACGTTATCAGATTAAAAAATATCATCTAGGAGTCTTTCGCGAAACATCTTGAAGTAGGTGGTCATCTTTCACCATGACATGTTGTGTGGTATAATCTACAAATTGACCACGTTTAGAATCAAAGCAGGTAGTTAGCATTAATGAAATAAAGTGTGCTTCTTTCTACATTAGGTCTTAATGCAACGGTGGAAGAGTGGAGATGAGTCGTTAAGATCATGAAAGTGGTGATAGAAATGCGAATGTGGATATGTGCCAAGGAGTATTAAATGACGTAGAAAAGAAGCGGCAGTGTTGTCATGAAGCCGAGACGGTAAGCGTAAGTGGGAGTCGTAAAGGCTTTGGCTTTGGCGTCACAAAAGGCCCAGAGTTGATGATACAACACGATTAACGGTTGGGCCCCATAAATAAAAAATGAGTTTTTGTGCGCATCGCGTCGTTTCGAAATCCAATGGGTGAGAAATCGATAGAGAACCCTTGAAATTTTCACGAAGGGAGGTCCTCTAACCTTCTCTTTTCTTGAACAAGCGTTTGAAATTGGTCATCCTTTTCTTGTCGTTCAGGCGTACGTGAGCGAGAGGGCAATCGGATCTTCGTTCTCCATTCTTGCACCCATATCCATTTTGGTTGTTGAGCCGACGACGGGTCGTCAGATGATACCGAAGGGGATATCATGACTCGGAGACGATCCCGACCGAGAATGGGGGCAAGGGACAAAAAGGAGAGGAAGACGAGTTTGAAAATGATTTCAGGTGTTGTCAGGAGCGATGAGATGGTTTGGGGCGTCGGTGACGGAGTTGAAGCAACAGTTTGTAGAATGTCCCCTATCTGACGTCATTGTGACATGTTAGCAGTTGTTTTCTCCAAGTGAAATGTGAAGTACCTGGCACGTAACTGCTGTCCAGGGAAGGCAGCCAATGAAAGTGCCCAACATGCAATCTCTTAGAGATACTCCGCAAACACCACACGCAATATTAATGCCAGACCATGGTACGACACCAATGAGACGAAGAACGGAAAGACGGACCCAGGCCGCGGTTTTTGGTTTAGATTGATTACTGGGATGTGACTTGGCACCCAATGCACTGCGGGTCATGTCCAGTGCCCGAGGAAACATGTGCATCAAGAAGGGAGCGAGAGGGGTCGAGAGGAGTGTAGCACATGCTGAACCAATTGTGGTGAGCGCGGTGAGCATCATCGTCGCAAATGCGGGGGAGAATAGAGCTCCGCCCAAGACATTCTGCGAAAATAAGATTAAGGCCAAAAAAAGATCAGATAGCTGGAGGGATACGCACCCATAAGACACTACCCGGAATAGACCACGCATGCTTCCAAATTGCAGAAATGGCCATGACTGCCATGACGTGGGAGAGAGGACCTGGACCGCTCCGAGAGTAACCATGCAAGTCCCTGCCTAGTTGAGCAACATCGGCGATCGTGTGAGGCCACGACATGGATATTGGAAGAGTTGATAGGCAAAACAAAACAAACAGGGTGGAAAGTGGAAAAAGGATGATGACGATTAATATTGGAGTGTGAACCTGAGTGCGGAATCAGAATGAAAAACATAACAAAAAACAAGAAAAAAATAATTACGGCTGGGAAGGCATAGCGCCAGTCAAAGGTATGAGATTGGGAAGAAATCTTTTCTCCAGGCAGTGATATGGAAAAAGAATCCTGTTGGGCGTTGGCTGAGACTGGAAGAACAAAGTGGTCTGAGCTTGAACGAGGAGAGGATGGAGTGGACCACGAGGAAGAGTGCTTGGTTGGAAGATGAAACCATTGAAGGAAGCGAGAAGCAAGGAGAACAAGCATGGAAGGGGGAGGAACAGTGGTTGATATTGGTTCAAGGAGGGTTGGGGAAGAGTCGGAGGCTGGAAGGTCTTGGACGGTCAGTAGACACGAAGTAGAACGACGACGACCGAGGGTGGCAAGAGAACAATGAGACCTCAGATTTGTAGACGAAGCCCGATGACGAGAAAGAGGAGGAGGAGGGGACAGAGTACTATTAGTGGACATAACTAGAGAAGGAACAACCAGAGTTACCCGTGTCAGCATGGCGTACTAAGCATTTCAATTCAATCAATCCATAGCGTAAGCAGTAATAGCATAAGCATATATGACATTTCAACAACACTAATGACCGGCCCTCCTGCTCTCTTGAATAACCGTAGACAGTTCCTCCAATTTGCGTTTGGAACGAAGAAGTGTTCCAAGCTACAATAAATCAATTCTAAGTATGTCAGAATAAACCAATGAGTAATTCACCCACTCTCTTCTTCGTCAACTTTCTGGCTTTCTTGTCCTGCAACACACCTCTTAGCTTTTACATTCCACCAGTATAAAATCTTAGCACACCTTTGAGTTCCTTAGCAGCTCCATTACCCGCCTCTCATACGCAGAGAACCCAGCAACCTCTCGGATCACAGACCGTACAAACTTGGTCTTGGTCGACTGCACGCCTTTGCGCTGGCTAGGGCGGACAGCTTTGGGGATGGGTGTCGTAGGATGGCCATGATTAGGACCGTAACGGAGATCTGAAAATAAAACCGATTATCCCTTCTGAAGTTGTAGCACGACGACCAACTCACTGCTGCGAACCATTTTTTTCTTCAAGAGATCTTGACGTGATGCGTTCAAGCAACTTGTGCCTTCAGGAGAGCAACAAGGTCACGTGTGAGGTTTGTGGCTGGTTCTGTATAGTTCTTACCTTTAATCTTCTCACGCCTTTATCTAATCTTATCCGATTGAAAAGTGAAAGTACATTTCAAACTTGCGCCGTCCCCGCCCATACTACCTCCGTTCTTGGAACCCACTGCCTCACCATCCTCACTGTCCCTGGGGAAGCAATCAATCCGGTTCGTTTCTCCTCTGTACATACCGTCGACGTCGGCGATGTGCGCGCTGAGTGAACTGGTGTTGGTGGTCTGAGGACAGCGCCAGAGATATGCCGACGTCCGTGATGCTGTTGCCCTTGCGTCGGGAAACTCCCTCCCTCTTCCTCTTCCTCCTCTTCTTCCTCGTCATCGTCATCACCTTCTACCGCATCCTTTGTAGACCTGTTAGTGAACACCAATGTAACGAGAGATTTAAATTACAGGATCAAAATCTTCCATCTGCCTGTCGTCGTCGTCGTCTTCCTCGTCATCATCATACTCATCATCCTCATCAATCCATCGCCCTCGCCAATCAACCATATCCAGCTCGGAGGGGTTCTCGGGCCGGAGGCGCAACCAATGCATTCGAGGACCGCTTTTTGCCCTTTCACTAACTTTGAAACCGTATATTCTGGGTACATAGACATAGCCTGCGGCCCGCTTTTGGCCACCATGTGGGTTCGGGTTGACAAAGGGAGACCCCCGGGAGCTGCTGCTGCCCGATGTGCTTCTAGGGGACAGTGGAGATCCCCCAGCAGAAGGAGCTTTCCAGAATGGAGCCGGGGATAGCTCGCGATATGTTTGAAAGAAGAGGTGGGCAAACGTTGTCCCGAAGAAGGCACCTGCAAAGGTGGTCGATTTCAATGTATATCAAGTAGTCGTCGCGACTCGCGAGTAGCCTTACCATCCACACCTTGAAACCTGCTGCTCGGTGGTACATAGATGTCATTACAATTGGGGCAAAAGAGCTTCACAGTATCGAGGCCTGGCACGTCCGAGCGTCCACAAGGCACGACGTTGCATCCAACGCAATATACACGTGGACAAGATCCAAAAACGCCGCTTTCGTACTTCTCAGCCTAAAGTACGGAGTCAACTTTGCCATCCAACAGAGGCGAGAGGTACGCACCATTGCCTGCAGGCCTACACGCGTCAAAATAAAGCGCTGGTGTACCAGACCATAGAGCATTTCAGCGGAAGATTCAACAATCGACACATCCGGTATTTTCGAGGCATCTTCATCTTCAAAGGGCCAAAGTTCAGTCTTCCAACGTATTTTGCGACAGCAAAAGAAAAACCCACACCTGGTTCAACATCAAGTACCATTTCCATCGCTTCCTTCCAGAAGGGGACCATGGTATTCAAGCCAGTAAGGTTGAAGTCGTCCTCGATAAAGTCCTCCGTCACCTCGCAGAAGTATTCATGGCCAGGCAACGAGCAAAACCAGCTTATCCACGTCAGTGTAGACGTCGGCGTGGAGGATGCTGAACCACGGCCCATTGTTCAGTGTCAGATTGACGAACAAGAGCACGAAAGAGACAACATGAGATGAATTAGATTAAATACGCACTGTAGCCATCTTCTTGTTCCTCTGCTTCCTCCATGATCTCATCGCCTTCGCCGGTACCACTGACAGCATCCTCTTCCTCTAGTCCTAAGTGAGGATCTGCAGCCAGTGGCTGTCTAGATGCCATAAGAGTGAGTTTGGCTTGGTTTTGTCCTTGAATGATATTTAATGTTGATGACGGTTCCAACTCCGACAACCATTCGGATTTATACTACTACGCCTTTGTAAATTTACATGTTACTTGTTCGCTAACACGTCCTGTCCAAATTGACGGCCCCAATATAACAAGCATAAGTCCTTGACCCATTAACCAGCTCACTACCACGTATCTGAACGCCTTCCAATCGCGTAAGGTGTGAACCTCGAAGGCGAACGTGCTGATGGTTGTCAAACAACCGCAGTACCCATCGATTAGACCTTGCAAAATGGAACAAGTGTTCATAGACGGGGGAGGAATTGTACTCTGCAGAACATGAAAGGTAGCCAGAAGTGCTGTTCCCAACGAGTTGGCAGCCAGGGTGCCAACTGGGAGTCCCTTTAATCGTGGATTAAGCGTTACTGAGAGGATATAGCGCGTCAACGTTCCTGGAAAGGAAAATAAAAGGGCTGCGGTTGCTTGATGACGGAATTTATCCGCGAGTAGAAAATAGGCGAGGAAAGTGGCAGCGTAAGTGAGAACTGCGATGACACTCAGCAAATAACGATATAGCGGCTTTAAGAAGCTGGGTGACGAGAGGCGAGTTTCTAGGATAGAGGCAATATGGTAGCCGAAACTCAACGAAGCTAGCGACAACGACAAGGTGATAGCTGATACTCCGATCCCATTAATGAACTATTGGGCTTTGTATTAGGGCCTTAATCACAAGCGTCATATCACGTACGTCTTGTAATCCACCACGATGAAACTTGCCGGAGTTGGTCCAAGAATTGAAGATATCCAGTTGCCAGCTAGAAAAGGTGGTCAATGAACCACAGAATCCTAAATCCTTCTTGAGTTAAGCCATGCAATAAGAACGGGGAGTGATTGCTGACCAGTGGTGAGTGCAGTATAGAGCGGTCCGTAACTATGAAGTGATTTCTAAAAAAGCAGGCAGGAATGTTGAAGGAGGTAACAAACAATTGGCCCAGTGGTTTCTTCACCCGGATTCCTATGCCCATGATCAAACACCCTACTGCCTGCACGTAGGCCAAAGGAAAAATGCTCCGACCATCAAAGGTTGTCAAGGTCTGCAATCCGAGCCTCGAAAGCACTCCAAAGATGGAAGCCGGCATGAGGAGAACCAAAACAGGAAAAGAGAAAGGCTGGTAGATCTTGGACGGTCGAATGCCGTCTTCAAGGCTGGGAGGACGGTCCACTGTCTCGGCGATGCGAGTCTGCTGCTCGTCGTCGGAATTTCCTGCTTCATTGGGCGAGTCGGAAGTTTGGGAACCAGCCATTGGCGAGCGAGTATGTAGTACTGGCTCAAGGTCATAAAAATAGTTGACTTTTGAGACTCACATGACATTATTCAATTTATGGTAAGTAAAGTATGTCAGAAAGAAGCGAAGCCCACTCTGTACAGGCGACAAAGCAGGCATTATATCTCTCATCTGCGCACAGAACACTCTTAGTCCTCGCCATTAGGCTGAATAGTGTGGATCCCACTTGCCAGCCTTGGTTTTCAGAGGGACCTTGATGTAAGATGAGAAAATGAATACGGAAAAAATAAGGTCCCCGACTCTTAAGGAGGGTTCTGTCGAACGCGAACGACCCCCTACTGAATTGTATTTGAATAGCTCCAAATCCGTCTTCTGGAAACTTCTGTCGGATCTTAAAAAGTGACTATGTATAGTAACATTATTTTGACGAAGTTCTAAAATGCCACCTGAGCTTCTGGAAGAATTCACGATCTTGTTTCGGAGTCAAAATTTTGAACTTGCTTACTCAGTTACATTCAAAATAAGGTTTCAACCAACCTTCTTGCGTGTTCGCGTGCTCTCTAGAAACAACATGTTACATCCTATCAGCAGCGCCGTTCTGTCCCTCTTCACCGCGTCGACATCGTTTAACTATCGACACATTTTGGAATAGAAACAATCTCATCTTGACGTTGTTGAATTTCCACACGCGTGCACACTTTGAATACGGTCTTGATTCGTTGTTGTGTACCTTGTGTGTACCATCTCAAAATCATGGTGGCGACAATGTGACTTCAACCAGAGTAATTTCAGGAAGCCATGAACGGAGTGGGCCTATGCGCCGTTTGTATATGCATAAGCATTACTTTCTCCGTATATCCACATGTACACCAAGTTGATGAAAACGGAAGCTTGCGTAACGCTTGTCTAGATTCATGATTGGTACAGTCGCGTATCCGCCCCCCGTATAAGCATTTCCATTACGCTCTTCTTCGTTGCCTCTGCATCGTTTAACTACGATGTGCTAAAACATCCCAGTCCGAGATCGCTGCCGGTACCTTCCATAAATTGGAGGCTTGTGGCATCGTTTCACTTCTCGCCAAAGGTGCTTCTGCCGTTTTACTTCGGTTGTATGGAACTTGGTCGTCCTCAGTAGAGACATTGTCCAAATCACTGTCGGTAGACTTTGTCTCTTACGTTATCCCTCGCTCACTCATCCCCACATTAGAGCACAGATCATAAGAAGGTCAACTACTACTCTGCCGAGACCTTGATGTCGTTGGTGCTCGTGTGGCACGAGAGATACTCACCACACCTCCTCGAAGCTCAGTTTTGTCATGACTTTGCAGGACTTCTTACCGAAACTGATGAGAGAGCTTAATAGGTACTTTAGACCTATTCAAAAGGACGCAATGATTGGCAATATGAAAGGCCACCCAAACTTCCACATTAGTAAGTGCTCAATGAATCTTTCTATTAGCAAGGCTCATGAACGACGTTGATGCTTCCTCCAGGTCTTGCTCATTTAAGCCAGGTGAAGAAACGACAACTTCAACAGTGCGACCAGAACGAAGGCAAGCGTTGGCTCAGATGAACAGATAACGGTCCGCTTCTTCGTGTGCTATTGTCGTGAGCTTGGGCAAGTTATAGCATGAATGATCGTTTACTTTACAAGTACTATCGTACAAACTACTTCAGGTTGCAGTAAAACATATTATTTAAACAGTTGGATTGAAACGACGCTTTTTTGGAATACAAACAGCCTCATCTTGTGATTGTTGATCTCCGCGCGCATATTGAATATCGTAATTGGATAGAAGCTATGAAGTGATTAGAAATATACTTCTAAAAAGAAGCAGACATACCCTTGAACCGATTTTATTGATAATGACGACTCTATCCAACTTCACCAAAAAAAGTTGAATGGGCCTGAGTCCACCGGTAGTGATAGTACGAAAATTAACAAACAATTCGACGAGGTGACCAGGGCGAATCATGCAGGGATCCTCCAAATCGGCAACGATGCTCGTTCTACAATCATGTTTTAAAAATATATATAGGTAATTCATATGACTTTACCCTGATTCATCTTCCGTAACCTCCTGAAATTCGACTTCGTTATCATCAGTATAGAAAAAATTCCCGGAATTAACCAATTGTTGCAAATGTCCCCGAGGATCTTGACTGATTCGAATATCATGTTCTGCTTCACTGAATGGGTTATTTTGAGCCGGTGTTAGAAACCGGGCTTGAGCTACAAACGAAGGTTCGGCTTGTATGTTTGAAAATTGAAATGGTTTCATAGCCCCAGGAGGATGACTTTGTTCGAATAGCCGATAGACTTGGTGAGTAGCCAATAGAGCCTCGTGAAAAGCGATGTTTTCAAAACCAACAATAGATATATTCTGTAAAATTTTCTTCATATTTGTTGGTCTCAATATCCATGTTAACATAAGAAAAATCAGTATGTATATATATATATAACTTACCGTACGATGGGTCCGAAAAAAGCTGACATGACAATTCCCGTGACACTAAGCACAACTTCGGGCTGTCCGGCTTCTTTTTTCCAAACCAGAAAACTATATCTGCCACTTTTCTTGATACCAAACGTATCATGAACAATAGCGTCATCATTGTACTGGCTCAATTGCACATCCCGATAGATGTCCGATGACGTTCGACGTTCAACAACAGAGTCCAATGCCGTAGCTATACCGTAACACATATTAAAGGACGATTGTTAATTAATAAAATGAAAACTAACAGATCTCCCAAGACTGGGACAGTACGTCCAAGCTATCAGTAACAGACAGATTCATCATGGATGAAACGATCAAGAGTGCAGGCGACACAGCGGAAACTATGATGTCAAAACCAAAAAAGATCACAACGTCAAATGATATCATAACATCAAATGATATCATAACGTCAAATGATGTCATTGCATCAGCAATCAAGTGCTCGGTTCAACAACAACAATCTTCACATTCGCAATGCCAACTCACCACGAATCTCAAAAACGAAAAGAAGGAGACGATCCCCCTCCACCAACGGCACATCCCGCAAAACGTACAAAGACAGCCGATGAGACCCTCCGTGATCAGTGCACAAACGCTATAGTCCATATATAACAGATTTAACACATCCTATAGGACTCTACATGACTTGCGCATTCTAAAAGGAGTGCCTATGAAATGTCATCCTCTCAGTAGTTCACCTACTCTGACAAACATTGAACTGAGCAACTTCAATGCATGCTATTACACAGAAGTAACGAAGCGACTCCGAGTACTTGAAGACACACCTGGTAATCGTGGAATCATTGAAAACCTTGCACTGGTTGAACCCAATGATTTCGAAATGAAAAACAAGTACTTTTGCCGACGACAACAACCAACAAGCATTCCTACACGCTTTTTTCTTGTTGGCACTGTTACCAATAGCTCCCTCCTCAGCGGTGACATCAGTCGGAACCTTTCAGTGTCCTTTTCAAATCACTCTTTTCCCCGTGCAATCGCAGTTGTTGGTGAAATCTTATCTGAAAAGACCCTCTTTCTTCCCACCTTCCAACAAGGCATCAGTATCACCACAGCTCGTAGGCCCACAAAAGGTACTGGTCAAGCAACTATACGAGGACTTACACCTTCGTCCCACCATCCCCGCAAACATGATGAAACAGAACCATGTATTTCTCCCTATGTTTACTTTCTTGCGAAACATATTAATGATCTCATCTTTACAGCCTTACTCCCTTGGGATGCAACAGGTTTGCCACTCTCTTTTATCTTCTATCTCCGAACTGACAGTATTGCTTCTTTTTACTAGTGCCCATTTATAACGGCACACAGCCATTCCATCTCAGTCAATACAAGGACCTTCAACAAATTGTTGATGAAATAACCCCCAACTCCGCCGTCATCACCATCTTCACCCTCAGCACATATCCTTATCGTCGACTAAGCAGTGCCCTCCAAAATCAGGCAGTTAATACTTCCCTCACCTTCAATATTCAGTCTGTTATATGGGTTGCATTCCCCTCAAAAGACGCGATGGTTAATCCCTCCCTTTCGCCGTCACCCCCAATCGGCGTGACCGATGATTATCTTGTTGATGACTCGGACACTGCAAAAACTGTGCAACCCGACATCATCATTAACGAAAACGAAGATCTCATTTAACATTACAATATTTATATGGTACACCACTCAGTGATATAACTGATCCGACTTGCATATTTCATGTAGTTAAACCTTTATCATAAACCGTATTTTTGCAGAAACGACACAATTGCCTAAGGTATCTTTGAAAGACGCTCGCGACATCGTGAGTCTTGTGGTTTATCGAATTGGGAAGGCTGGCTCCATCGTCGTTGTAGTCAATGTGGACTCACCCTCACTCTTCGAGCTCGAGAGCGTGAAAAAATTGTCTCTGGCAAAAGCTGGTGTGCCCTCACACTCAAAAAGCGATGGTGCCTCCAGATACACCTCCGACGCTGGGGTCAACAGTGTATCACATCATAGAAGGGATCCGTGGGAGTAAGTATATCATGCGGACTCAGATTTTCCAAAGGATTGACGAAGTAAGACGAGGGATGGATCTAATAGGCCATGCGCAGGTAGAAGATCCGTTATATTAAACAGTGATTCCTGTTATTATCGTCTTTCGAGCTCGAAAGAAGGGTTGAACGGCAACATGTCGACTTCTGGGAGCGTGAAATGATGTCGTTGAAGGGAGAGTGGGCGGGCTCGCATCCGCATTGTCCATGACTCCGATTGGCAGTGGTGTGGCGAGAACATAGCGCCCGTGGAAGAACAATGATGATCGCACAAAAAAACTCCCACCGGCATCAGGCGTTCACTTCCTCGCATCCGAGCGACTATCCAAATCCCTAACGGCAGCAAGGAACTCCTCCCCTTTCCTCCCCTCCAACAAAGCTAGCGACGTCCTCACACCGCCGTTCATCCTCCACCGAGGAATGTAATGCAGACAAACAGATGATTTTGCAACAAAAAAGCGTGAACGTTGCGCATGCGAGGGATACATCCCGTTGATCAGTGCTTGCTGGGGGTGGGAAGAGGGAGTTACCGAGGGATGCAGGTTCAGAAGGTGCAAATGTTCCGGGCCGACGGACATTGTAGATACCTGCATTCGCTGCGCATTTCGTCGTTAGTAGTGGGCAACGAGAAGACGTCAGGGAGCGTAGAAATGCGTGACGAGCGTCTCCGGCGTGTGAAGAGGATGAACACAGGCATGGCCCGGATTATCAGCTGTACAGCAAATTTGAGTGTTGAGGAAGATGTACCTTCATCTTGTTCTCGTCAGCCTTCACACCGTGAGCAACTGTGCGATATTAGGATAACTGCAAAGTGAGGAA